>OZ020522.1:14313315-14351951 GCA_963971425.1 Bryoerythrophyllum caledonicum | reverse complement strand
CTCCTGCCCCTCATCAAAAATCCCATATTTAGGGCATTGTGCCCCAAAATTTGAATTTAATCATTTAAAATTAAAAACTAACATGACTAAATTTGTAACCATAATACTATCTTTATATCAACCGTTGGGATTAAAAAAAAATTGAAATATTTTTAGTAGAAACCATGGCCCTCCATTTTCTACTTGTTTTTGGGGAGAATTCAACCTCTTTCTATTGCAAGATTTTTAGCATTATTCTCAACCATTTCAAGCAAAAAATGAGTAAGCGGACATATAAGTAACAAAAATGGCGCATTGGATTTCAAAAAATATCAACCAACTATTTTGCAAAAATATCATTCAAATTGTAGTCAAAGCGCATTTGATTATCCGGGCAAAGACCAAAAAAATATTTTTTCCAAGCTATAAATGTTATAATCTTTGATCCACACGGTCAATAATTTTGAAAAAAATTGAACATTGTCTTTTAGTGCTATTTTTGAAGATCTTACGGTTAAATTTGGCCCAAATGCTATTTTAAGGCTAGTTTTGTAGCACACTAAAGAAATGGCAGTTTTGGGCCATTTTTTGGTGAAACATAGTCAAGGAACTTTAGGGGTTAATAGAGATCCTACGGTTCAAAATAGAAATAAAACTTTCACGTTTCTTCCCTTTCTCATCCCACAGTTTTGAAGTGTTTTTGGTGTGAAACTGTCATAGAAATTCATGCTTCAGTCCAAGTTTGCGACTTTCCAGAAAGTGCAAATGGTCGCTCGTCCTGAAAAGGGTTAAAGCAAGTGAATGTGTACAAGTTTCCTGGTACCAATACACAGGCAAAAGCTACCAACTCTTGTGGATGAGGGAGTAGTGAGGTAACTTTTCTCTGTAACTACTCTTGTGTTCCACTAATAATGTTACACCAACATGGCGACTGTTGCAACAGTGGAGACAACAACTGTTGGAATGGAAGAGGTCCCACTGATTTTCTTCACAGGAGTGGGAGCTCTTGGGAGAGAGAGAGGCAATGTACAAGTCATGGTGTGTTCACCAGCAGCTTGGGGTCGTCGGTGGAGAGGTTGCGGGAGCCGAGGATGGAGTTGATGAGGCGGCGGTTGGACACCGCCTGCGCTCCCGAGGTCTGCTTGAAGCTCACCGACAGCGGCCCGTGTAGAAGAAGGAGCTCATGGTGCCCCGGTGCGGCGTCTCGCAGCAGCTCGTGCTGGTGGTGTCCTCCGACAGGAAGTCGGACGACTCGCGCAGCGGGGACACCTCCTCGCACACGGTCGGCGACGCGGAGGTGTTCATCCGCGCGCTCCGGAGCTCCGGCTTCATGTTCAGGATGTGGGCCTCACTCTGATCCGCCCGCTTGACGCGGAGTGCGCTGCACACACAGAGGCGAGGTCATGCGTCATGAGATGGCTCAGCCTAGTTTTCAGATGCGATGGGGAGAAGCAGGAGGGAGGATGAGTTACCTCCGGGGCTATCCTTGAAGTTGGTTCCAGCGGTGAACGTGACCCACGGCTTGTGATTCTCCTCTTTGCAGTCCGTCGCGCGGCCGGTGTAAGCCGGGTTCTTCATGGAGAATTTGCTCCACGATGTTTTGTTCCACGACTGGCTCAGCCCGGCTTCACTGGTGTCGTCGCCACTCCCGACCGAGGCGTCGTATCCGTCGCTCCCCGCCGAGGCGCGGAGCACACTCGCGCTGGAGTCTCGAGGCCCAGTGGCTTGGCTTGCAGGGACGGAGGGGCCGTTCCCTGGAAACCTCGGGAACAGAACCTGAGGGGGATACGAGGAGGGTTGTGGAGGGAAGGAGGCGGCTTCTGAGAAGCTAGAGGCGCCGCTGGAGCGGTACGGGCTGCGAGGCTCACCCTCGAGAGGGTACATCATCCCTCGAGGAGCGAACATGTCCTCTTCGCTGAGAGGGGTGATTCGGTCGCGTTTGCTCCTGGTTAAGGACCACACCTCTCTTCGCAGTCCCGGAGGGCGTTGGAACTTCCTGCGCGCCCTGCGAGCCGCGGGGGCGGCTTTGATCTCTCCGCCGGAGCTCAGGCTGCTCCGGAAGCTGCTCTCGGAGTCGGTGGACATGGTGATCTCCAGGCCCGGCCGCGCGGGCAGCAGGATGGAGGATTTCTGCCGCGCTCGCGCCGCTGCGCTCGCCGCGTCCTCGCTCCGGACGCGCGCTAGCTTCCAGGGGTTCAGTCCCACTGCAGCCGGTTTCTGTGCCTTTGCGTCCACTATTTTGCCTCCCCCTGCCTTCGCAAATCCCACCTCCAGGTCGCTCAGCGCCATCACCGTCTGTAATCACACGCCCAACTCCGGTTACTCGTAAAGTCATTCAAAGCTTCAGTCAGCGTGTCTGTTCACTCTTGACATATTCACTCCACATGTTCACTCGAAATGCTCACTCCTGACATGTTCACTCTCAACAGTTGGAAGTGCAAGCTAGAACTAGTTTAACCATCTTTGAGGAGAAGAAGGAGAGGTCCTGTTATACCAATGTGAGGAAACTCTTGGGAATGGATCTAGGTGTACCTGTTCTTGATCCACAAACAAGCGGGGAGGTGTGCAGAAGACGATGCGTTTGGCACCCGCCGAGCTGTTGTAGCCACTGAAACCCGTTTCCGTGGATGTGGCAGGAGTTGTGGTGACACTGGACAACCCTCCGGCCTCGTCCCAAAGCTCCTGGTTCTGTTCTCTCACTGCTAAAATGTAGTCATACGTCGTGATGCCCTGCCAAGGAGACCAACAGATCAAGTCCCTGAAAACCAAAAAGATGGACTATCACCAAACGCATCACCAGTGTCTACGTTCATACCTTGTGCATGAGAATAAGGTGAAAACAAAACAGTTGGGTTAAGGGCGCGGTCGTCAGCACCGCCAGGAATGTTAGAACTGCCTGCACACATCCGAACATTCTGAAGTGAGGATCCCATCCTGTAAAGTTGAAACTTCGGAAGCCCTCTCTAAAAATGAATGTGGAAGTAATGAATTGATCTCTATCTACGGCCTTATGAGTGAAGTGAATACCACCACAGCAATGAAAGCCGCGCGAGGGAAGCTCCTGCCAAGGTTGTCCGAGATTTCTTCCTGGAACGAGACTTGGTCGCTGAAGCAACGCACAAGCACGACGATGCCTATCGCCCACTCCAGAACGAGCTGCCAATACAATCAAAAAGGAAGTTGGAATTACGCCACCCTCGTGATCAATGCCTGTCGCGTATCAACCAAGGGGTAAGAAGCCCATACCATAAGCAGGCACGTTACCATAAGTGCCACAAAAGGCTTGTAGTTTCTCGTCCCAACGCAGTTATTCAGCCACTGCAGCATCCCACATAGCCTACATTAGTACTTCAGGTCTCTGAAGTTGATCACAGAAGCGACAAATTACGTTGTGTGCTTACCCGGCAGTGATGATCAAACCCATGTACACACTTGTCACATGCTCTGCAATGCTTGCTGTGGATCGATATCTGCTCCCAGAAACACGAGTATCAGAAACAAGGTGAAAATGGAGACAATGTTCTTACCACAAATGGAGAGAGAGAGAGTACCTCGGCATCACAAATGCTGCAGTAGAGGGAATTCTCATCCGGGTCGATTTCGTCCGGCTCTCGTTTCCTCTTGCAGCAAGATTTCTCTGCGAAGTGGTCGGTGAGAGGTTGGCAGCCGGTGCTGTCGGCGATGGGTTCATAGCCCTCCTCCTGAGTGGCCAGAAAGGTCTTGAGGCTCTTCCTGGTCTCCTCCACCGGCTGCCCATACCTGCTGCTAGACCCCGAGCTAAGTGACTCGAGGGGTTTCCTGGGGGTAAACCTCTCTTGCGCTTTGTGCACTCCCGGATCCGCAGGATCTATCCACGTACAGGCTATGTAAAGCGAAAACACTGCAGCCACCTGCAATATTGCCGGTTCAGGATTCCATCGAAGGAGAGAGAGAGAGAGAGAGAGAGAGAGAGAGAGAGAGAGAGAGAGAGAGAGAGAGAGAGAGAGAGAGAGAGAGAGAGAGAGAGAGAGAGAGAGAGAGAGAGAGAGAGAGAGAAAGAGAGAGGGGACCGTAGCTAGATACGTACCAGTGGGGTGAAAACGCCGATTGAGACGAGCTTCAAAGTTCTAGAGCCCAAGAACGGAGCAAAGAACACATAGAACGAGAACGCCAGCGCAGAGAATACCACAATCGCCACGGTCTGAATCACAAACCGAAAGGTCAGTTGGTAAGCAAATTCCGCCAAAACTAAACCGTGAATGGGGCGTCTAATACCTCAATGGCCTGCGTAGCTCAAAGCCTTACCCTGTTTCGCATCACATCTACTGTGCAAGAGATAGAAGGTGACAACCGGTGCTTGCCTGGAGAGGATGAAAAGGAGGCTGCCAGCCATGACTTCGCATTGTTCCTTCTAGTCCCTTCACACGCTGCTAGCAATTCTACTGGCAATGGCCAACATGTGTTCAAAGAGAGTTTCAGTGTCGTGTTGTCCCCAGTCGGCGGAATCTGAGAGTCCTCCAACTCCCTGAGGAGCCTCGAAGCCCAACAACAATCACTCAATACCACAATCCACTGCCCCGCCCGCGTTACCGCTTCCGACAGCCTCCAACTCACCCCTCTTCCCCTCTATGCACCTCCACCCTCCCATGACATTGGAACGCGCTCAAATCCAACAACGTCCCCTACAATCCACCAAACGCTCCACAACCGCCAACCTCCTGTTCAGAGAATTCCAACTCCTGCTCCGCATTCCCACACCGAAGTGACGCTCTAGAAGAGCAGGACAAAGGCGCTCCTTTGAAGCCAGACGCAAACAGTGACATTTGAGAAGGGAAAACGACAGGTGAGTGAAGGGAGTGTGGGTGATCAACAGTGGTACAGATCTAGAAGCGCTGCAACGGTCTTGAGAAGTGGCCACGCTTTCCTAAGTTCAAGTGAGAGAGAAGCCGATGAGCTGCCCCACCACCTCACCTTCATGGCTCCCGAACGTGGGCCCACCGAGAATCTTTTACCGATGAACTTGTGTAACACCCACTGCACTGCACCTCTGCAGTTATATTGATCATATGTCGTTAACTTTGCAGCAGCAGCAGCAGCAGCTGCTGGTTAGGCTACTTCTTCATTGCCTCTTCTGCCACCACCTCCATGCACGTCAGACACTAGCTTCTCCCCTTTATGGCCTCATCTCTGCAGCAGAAACTGAGCGTGCAGAAGATGCTGTTTTTTTTTTTTATTTGCTTTGTTTTCATATTCCACCAACTGGAAACAATGTTACAATTTTCAAACGAGCAAAGGTAAGCCCCCCTAAAACCGACAAGTTAAGGAATGTGCATATATGGAGAGAGGATATAATTATACTATTATTTTTCAGTGATAGCCAATAGAATTACAATTCCAACCCAAGTGATTTCATATTTTTTCGATGAAAAATGAATTAGTTATGAATTTTCAAATTGTGCAGCCATATTTAGTGGGTGGCCAGCAGTAGGTACACCCCATAACCAACAACCAAAAGTAAGGGTCTTGACTAAAAGCAAACCTCCATTTAGAGTTGAGTTGGTGGTGATGGGATGGAAGAGGGTTGGATATACCCCAATTTTATAGGCATTGGCTATGGGTTTTTGTTGGTTATGGGGAGCCTTACCTTATATCCAACCCTCTTACATCCCATTACCACCAACTCCGCTCCAAATGGAGGTTTGCTATTAGTCAAGGCCCTTACTTTCGGTCGTTGGTTATGGGGGTACCACCCACTAAACATGGCTGCACAGTGTGAAAATTCAAAACTAATTCGGTTTTCATCGGAAAAATATGAAATCACTTGGGTTGGAACCCCGATTCTAGTGGCTATCACTGAAAAATAATAGTGTAATTATCTCCTCTCTCCATATATGCACATTCCGTAACTTGTTGGTTTTAGGGGGGCTCACCTTAAGTTTGTTGTTATGCTCGGTGTGTGTAAGAAGTTGGTACAGTACCAGCAAACTGTTGGAAAATTAGTAGTAATGAAAAGGCCTCGGTTGTAGCTCACCAAATCAGCACCACGACCTCGGTAGCTGTAGAATCACATGCCTGGCTGTGAGGTGAAGTTAAGGTACACTAAAGATGATATTTAGTGTAACCACATTAATGTTTTTTGTAATGCAATAACTTTTTACTTTTGAAAAATATTTTTACCGAGGGCATAACTATCAATAGTATCTAAAGAGAGTGATCATTGTTAACATAGGTGGTAAAAATATTTATCAAGAGTAAAAACTTATAGCACTTTTAAACAAATTAGTGTGGTTAACACTAAATATCATCTTTAGTGTAGTGGTAAAATACGAGGGTGGGATGGTATAGTTTACTAGCTACCATCCACTAACCCCTAAGCGGAATCTCTACTCCATCGATTAAAAACTACCAAGATGAACTTTTGAGAATGCAACTATAGGATCTTCTTCTACACTTATATGAGAACGATGTGATAATTTTTTTGTGAATTTCAACCATATGGATTGAAAGATAATAACAAGAAAAAAAAATTGTCCCATAGTTAGTATTCTATTTCCTATGGGAGACAATATATCACACTACCATAAATAGAATTTCCCCCTAGGGGCTATCATTTCTAGCAATAATTTTTTCATGAAAATTGAAAGCTATTAAAGGGGCAAATCCCTTTTTATTCCTTTTTTTTTTCCTGTGACTCATTGAGTTTGCTTTTGAATTTCTTGCACTCGAGTATTTGAAAGTTTCATGTGTGAAGGTGTTTTGATAATTGGAAAAGGGAGTGCTTGACCCGGTTGACCAGCGAGACCCAATTTAGCGCAACGGTCACTCGGTGCCAAGTCATCGGAGGATGGATGAATGATATCCGTTTGCACTCGACGAATGAAGAATCGGACGCTATCGGGCTTCTGGGAGGATGAAAGTAGAGGAGGGGATGGATGAAGTATGGGATTTGGATGGATGAAATACGAGGAGGAGACTACGCTGGAAGTTTCGTATGTGAGCGTTGATACGGAATGATTTCAAATGTTGTGGAGCTTGAGATTGCAAGCTTATATTTGGCAAGGTGATGAGCTTGGGAGGCGCCTGTTGAAGTTGGATGATAGAGATTTCCTGAAATTAACCCTGAAACGTAAGTCAGGAACCGTATGTATAGGAACGTATTTTATTCTGTAGGATACAAAATAGTACTAATGCTCAACTAGATTTACACCTTTGAATTGGAAATTCTTCAACTAACATCTTTTGTTTGGAGGCCATTTCAATTAATTTCAACCTTATCATGTTCAAATACATGTAGAATATTGTGGCCACCAACTTGTGAGGTTTGAGGGTTAAGGCTCTACAGTCCAAACATTTTATATGTTACAAGTCTGGAGTAGGAAAAATCGGAACACATGTAGTATTGTAACATATAGCACATATTATTCTTGATCTCAATAATTGGTAACATGTATATTTTCATCCATTGGGCCAATTTCATCCAATTTATTCGTTTGTTATGCTAGTTCTCATCCAAAACAATGTTAGTTAAAGACTTGTGTAGGTGATACCCGTGTAATGCCTAGGTGATACCCATTGTGCCAAATGTCAGGGAAAAATCATTATTTTGGCACCTAAGTGCCAAAGCTGACCGGCACGTATGGTATGCTTGAAGTAGTTGAAATACCAATTGAATTACTATTCATATATGAAACAAGTGTAGATACCGGTCTTTTGCAATAATGAAAAGACAATCCTTTGAGACCCTATCCCAACATGATACTTTGTCCCAAGGTTATACCTTGTATTGACGCGATATCTTGCCTTGACACCATACCCTATTTTGATACGATACCTTCTCCTAGAGGCGGTTGTTCACCTCAAGCATTTCATTTGACAAATTCTAGCATGGAACTATCCGGGATCAGCGGACAAACATAATTTCAACTACCATATTTCATTTGGAGTCTTATCTAAAGGTGTACATCTTGCTAAATTTTTAGTTCATTTTTTATTCTACAGAATAAAATATGTGACGTTCTATATGATCCCCGTGGGTTGTTTAACGCATAAACGTCATTTGGAAACCATATATACATGTATGTATTTTACTCTATAGAGTACAAAAATGCATCAAAGTTTAGCAAGACTTCCACCTTTGGATTGAAGATTCTTCAACTAACATCTTCCATTTGGAGATCATTTCAATCAAGAACCTTATCATGTTCAAATACGACACCATACATGTAGAATACTATGGCCACCAGTGGCACCTTCTGACGTTGAAGGGTTGAGGTAATCTCTTATTAGGGTTAATTGAAAGATTAAAGGATAATGACTTGATTGCAAAAAGTAACCCACATTGGTTACTTTTTGCATCCAAAAAAAAAGAAAAACGAAAAAAAGAAGAACAACAATCTTTAATCTGGATCATGAAATGGATTTTCACTTGTGCATCACATCACAATCAGCACTCAAAGGATCCATCACTGTTAAAAGCTGCAAATTGTCTTTGAGGAAATAATGACAAGACATTTCCTTAATAATTTATTATGTGCGTCAACACCTTTCCCTCAATCGCAAGATGCCTAAGCTTTCACTGACTACGCTACAAGATTGTGCAACGTCTCTCTCTACAAATGCAGGTATACAATGACAAAAGAATTCTGATCTACTGACTAAATACTCTACAAAAGCCTTGTCCTCTAATGTAACAAAGATTCTTCACGAAAGGCAACTACTAACAAGTGCAGAAACATATCAGCTACCTCTTGGTCCATGAACACGGACCAAGCCAATGTCCAATGCAACAACCACATGAAACTTCAAGTATATTGAGCGCTGAACATCAAAGGTAGGGTTTAGCAGAATGACCTGCACAGCACTGAGCTTCCTTCCTCTAGAGTACATCCTGCAGCAATGTGCTGACTCGGTAAGGAGCTCCATTCTCTGTACATCGAACAGCGCCTGGAAACAGCTTCTTCGTGAGCTTCTTCAAGTCTCTACGTTTCCTGGAAGTTGGTTGTGACCTTCAACGATCCCGGCTTCCAAAACTACTTCCAGCTATCGATAACTTTTCTGCACTCCCTACTCTTGTCCCTGACAAATCTCAAGACATCATTGGCCATCTGCCAGTCAAACCACGTGCGTTAGCAAGTTTTACACAGAAGGGTACTGTAGAGATGATAAGGGAGTGGGACTTACGTCACGTACCTCCTTGCAATGCTGGACATCGCGCAGATGTTTGAGAGCTTCGAGGGAACCATTTGACAGGATAGCGCTGCACACTTTTGATTGGGGTCCATACATGGCCAGAAGCTTCATCAACACTGCAGATTGCCATTTGACCCTGCTCGTCTCACCCTCGAACATGATGTGATTCAACGATAAGAACAGATCCTTGTCGCTGGAAAAGATGAGGTCACAGGCCGATTTACGAGTATCTGGATCTTTGGCCACCGATGTCTGCTTAAGTACACACGAAGGTTAGGGAAGGTTGCATCAACAAGGAGATCCACTTGTTCAACAAAAGAGCAGCAAGTTAGAGCGACAACTAACCAGTATTATGGTCGTGAAGCTCTTGACATCAGAGCCCCTTGGAGCTTGGAGTTTCAAGACAGCAACTAGAGATTCAATTCCACCCCCTTTCATGAACGCTTGCTTTCCAACGGGTTCGTCCATGAACTTCTCCAAAGCCTTCACAGCAAGTTCAGTCTGAACTGAAACAGAAACCACGCGCTCGTGCTGCTTCAGCACTTCCAGGAGGACATCTACAGCATGGTGGTCTGATAGCTGAATTACAGCAGCTCGCCCTGAAGAAATCAACAATACCCTTAGGACAGTCATTCGAGTGACAAATCTGTACAAGACCATTGCTTCTATGAGGAGATACGAAATAAGCTCAACGAGCATTCTGAAAGGTATGGGTACGACAAGGAAGATGACCTTACCCGCCATGCTAAAATTTCTGATAAGAATGAGTAGATTCTTCATATTCTCCGTGTGCGCTTTAAAATCCTCTGATTGCGGAAGGATGTTTAGTAGTTCGGATATTCTCTCGGTTAAGAACAGATTCAAGATCTTATGATAAGTGGAATCTCTCTTCTCACCCCCTTCGGTGAAGACACAGCTCATCTCTGCCAAGATCTCGAGCATCAGACCTTGCACCTGTTGAGAAAACTCCAACTCTCTGAAATTAGATACAAACTTTTCAAGCCAACAGTAAGACTAGCTAACACGTGGAAATACATGATACATATACCATAGGACAAACTGAACGTGATACAATGGTCGTGATTCTAGATCTCCTTGTTTGAACAAGACGCTCCTGCAACGTGACTTCAGCATAGCTTCGTGACAAGATTGACGCAGATCAGAAGAAACGGACGATGATTCTATGGTTGTCACTTCATGAGAGTTCAGATTCCTTCACCTCAGTCTCAAACTCCTTGTTCTTGAGGTACTTGATGAGGATAGCTTGCCCGCGCTCTTCATGGATCATTTGCCTCCCTCTCTTTCCAGTGGCAAAGGCTGCAAGAGCCTTCAGAAACATCTTCAGTTGTGACTTGTCCTCATGCTCAAGATATTTAAGCAAATGAGGACAAGATGTTGTCAATTCGATTTGTCGAGATTGACCATCAACACGGTTGAGCCGAGGGTATAATTTGGCAATGACGGCCGCAGCTGCTCCCTTCCCCTCAAGCTCAGGACAATGCTCCAGGAGAACCAACAATGCGTGGACGCCCTTCTTGCTAGCATAAATCGGGTCCATCTCCTCTGATGTGGAGAAGATCTCATCCAGAGCCAGAGCAATATCGGTGCTTGCAAACCTCTGCTCCACGCTATCCACCGCTATTGTCACAAAATTAGCCCTCAGAACATTGGCTCGACTATTCGCATTGCCATGTATGAGACTCAATAAGCCTCGTGCCGCTGCTTCCTTTGAAATATTTTCTCGAAGACATGTCAGAAGAAAGATATGGCCACCGCCTTCTGTTACAGCTTCCTGCAGTGAAACAGAAGTAGCAACAGAGTTTAATCTACTGCAAAAAGCCTCCTCCGTCAATTAGCTATAGATGCCAAAACACAGGATCAGTATAAGTTCAAAATTATTCAGATCGAAGAACCAAGTCAATATATGCTTACAGAAAATTGGCGTCTAAGGTTAGTCTAGGAAAGTGGGGTGTACCAAACGAGGTCCGTTCTCGGTTGTGCATATCAAACTCAGCATCGTAGCCAGCGACTCCTTGTGCTTGTCATTTCCACTTTTCTGTACATAATTGAGAAGAATATCAAGGCCATCGTTTAAAATCCGTAGGCGCACACTGTCGTTGCCATCCTCGGTTGCTAGCTTCAGTAGTGCAGAAGCACTGCTTTGACTAGTTTTACTTTCAGGCCCTTCATGGCCTTCAGCTGATAAGTTGGTCGACTTCTTCAACATAACCAGTGTGTACTTCAATGCTCCTGGCGTCTCCATGAACATTTTGGCGTTCACAACCTTCTTTGCTACCATCAAGTCGAGAAGCCCAACGGCAGCCTCACTCACATTGGGTCGAGTTGAACGAAGAAAGTCGAGGATAGTTTGACACGGAAGCTCACCAGTCTGGATCGAAATATGTGGAGATAGAATGTACAGGGCCAGTACCGCATCTTGTTGGCAATCCTGGCTCTCTGCTTTCAACAATCCCTGCAGAAAATGAACGAGATTAACTTTCCATCATCATCATAATGTGCAAAAGTAAACACCTGACGCAAACCAACAAGAAAAGGACATTTGTAAAATTTAGCTCTGAGTCTTAGGAGAATCAACCAACCATAAGCGCGTCCAAGACGCCCGTCTTTTCAAGCTCGAATGGGTCTATTTCTCCCTGTAATTCCATGACGCAATTCAGTATTCTAGTGGCAACTTGCGGTTGACAAGCTGCAGGCGAAGAATTGAACATCTTCACCAGCTTCGCAAGCTGTTCGATCACAGTTGGAGGATGACTGCTTGGATCGGGAATCTGATTAAGAACATCCATGATCTCCAGTCTTGATTCATGAGAAATTCCCGAATCTGGCTCATTCAACAGTTTTTCCAGCGTTGCTCGCTCCCCAGTGTTTTTGGAAAGAACTGAATGAGCCATGTACTTTCCGTGAGATACACAAAAGCAGAGCAACTTCACGGCGAGACTTAAGGGCTTCGCCAGAGCTTCCTTCTGCTCTTCACTTGAATTCACCATTTCAATTCCGGCACTTTTAATCACCTCAAGGACGTACACGAATAGATCTTCAGTGATGTCCTCGTTATACAAAGCACACAGTTTCGTCATAATGCTTAATATTGCCATCCTTCCAGGTAGACTTGAATGAGTAGTAAAAGCTTTCGTCGTCATAAGCTCCGTAATGTGCTTCCGGACCAGCAAGCCGACCTCAGGTGTCGGCGTGCTATCAAGCACATGGGTGTCCAATGCTACAAGTGAATCCTTGGCCAAGTTTGCTTCGCCATCGTCCATAAGCCCTTCAGACCAAGAGATAAACAATGAGCCCTCTGACACAACTTTGTAAAGGGCCATTTGAATTCCACGTTGAACAAAGCAGAGAAAAGAAAACAAGGATGTCAACCAAGTGAAGAAATGAGACGACAAAGATTAGTTCACTCCAAATATTGATAAATTCTGAGGGAGTGTCAGCAGAAGGATGAGACTGAATAGACAGTCCTTACCTTCGCGCAACAATTTCATCAAAATTGTAACAACGATCTGGGTTTTGGCGCCGGGTGAATTGACTTTGAGGTTCACTCCATGTGAAAGCTCCGTCAGACGCGACAACCCCAACAGACACACACGATCTACTCGGTTCAGCTCATCCATGCTCCGATCCGCAGGATGCTCATTCGAGATCGCCACTAATGCTGAAACAATGTCATACTTGCTCCGTACCGTCAGCCATACCTAATCCATAACCACGGAAGAATCAATAACTTCTCTTAAAACCTGCAGACAAACGTACTACAGCTCAATATGATCTCAGCCAAAGCAGCAAGCACAGACGAACTTGTAGAGATTGCAGTACCGATTGGTTCACCAAAATGTTGACAACAGTCTTCGCAGCCAGCAGACGAGCTTCAGGATGTCTCTTGGCCTTCATCAACTCGATCAGGACCTCCACATGATCAGACACTTCTATAAAGATATCATCTCTTTCACTGCCTAGCGGAACTCCTCCACGAGAGGACGTAAGTGCCTCTAATAACTTCATCTGCACAGGGATTAGTATCAGCATGTTGGCCATCGCATGAAAACAATCAAAACAGAGAGGCATCAAGAGTAGTTGTACATACCGCTTGCCTAACATATTGGCCGTCATCAGCCTTGGCTAACCTTATAGCTTCTGCTATGGCTCCAGCTTTGGCAACCTCGAGTTTGCCACCGGGAAACTTTGTGCACCTGATCAGGTTGGCAAATCCTTGCAGCACTCTTGCCATTTGCGTTAAGCCAAGGGCTTGAACTCCACTCACTGCTACCGCCTCCAAGGGCTTGGTAAAAGCTTCCATATCCAACGCGGAGTCACTCGTTTCTGTTCCTGGTTCGCCAGTTGGCTCTAAGACCAGCTGCACTGTGCGGTGCTTCCTCTCTTCAAGTTCAGTGACGTACAAAATAAGCCCCACTATCAGGGTATCCGCATGTTGTTTTATTTCCTGTAGAGATCAGAAATCAGTGCACATAATATAAACTCAACATGCTTCTCAAAATTCCTCCCACACGAGCAGATGATAGTTGAACTTTTTCTGATAGATCAATTCACCTCCGATTCGCCCCTGATGAAATCCACGTCTTTGCCAAGCTGCTCCGCAAGCCACTTGCGAACAGAAATCACGTCTTCCACAACGGCTGACTTGGAAAGAATCTTCTGAAGAAAAGTAAGGAGCTGCTTGACAACACAATCTGTTGTAAGAACTTGATCCCAAAAAAATTACCCAATGGCTCAAATTCAAACATTTAATGATCAGAATCTATTGGTTAAATAGCACCAATCTACTCCATTCGCATGACCCTGACTAACAGATGCTGGAGGAAAATATGAATAAGTTTAAGTAAAACAAAAAGATGTGGAATGCACCTTATCCTTGAATTCATTTTCAGCCTTCTTAAGCTTGATGACGAGACCCCCTTTGGCATTGAGATTCAGTATTATTCTGTCCAGCTCCTCCACAATGTCATCCCTTGAAGGAACCTGTGCATTCATGCAAGTTTATTCGGCTTAACAAGTGCACTTCCAGTGGCAGCTGAAGAGGGATCTTAACCTCACAAAGAGAAGACACCTCGTCTATTTGAATAAACAAATTATAACCAGGTCAATAGACACAAGGCAAACTGAAGCATGCCTCATCATCTCCTCACGAAATATTCAACAACAAACACCACAACACCGTTTTATCTAACAAGAAACAAGCGTCGAGTAGTACCTGCAACTGGTTCACAGAGAATCTTATATTACAGAACATATTCCTCAAACTTTCTGCAAATGCCGAAGGCTCGATCAAAAGCCGGAGCTTGTTCCATTTTTCTGCCAACCTGTCGTCACAGACAAATTCAAAACCTAGCCATAACAACTGGAAACAACTACAAGAAGCACATGACGAGGACACGTTAGTGAAAAGTACCTCAAATCATCCCGAAGAACAACCTGGAAACTCTCCAAACCTGATTCGTCTTGCGCTGTCAACGGCTTGTCTCTCAGCTCTAGTAGCCAATCCCGCACACCAGAAATTGCTTCAAGAGGCTCCTCTAGATCCCTAATGTGAGGTAGGTCTCGAAAACACTCGACCATAAGTTGAATCAATCCCGAAACCGAATCTAAATCCGCAGGAACAGTCATGTTGTCTGCTTGCGCACTGCAAACGCTTCTGATCAGTTCATATTTTTTACTCACAAACCACAGTCTTCACGATCATCCTGTAACCATTAGATCATGAGGATATTTGGATTTGTTGTAGCTCTTCATTCCTTCTCATTAGAGAATATAAGCATCTCATGCCTCTCACACTCTTTCTACTCCTGCTCTCTTGCTCTATTATCCACCGCAATTGCGGAAACACAAAACCCCTTCACCCAAAACCTAGAACTCAATCACTCAACCGCCCCAAAACATTAAACCGACAAGACTTAAACCCACCGCCAAAAACCTCACATAAAACTTGCGTATCACGTCGCCGCATTCACTCCTTCGAGAAAATGACACCGCGCGAGAGAATACGTTTCCCAAAATCCTGAAAATCCAAATTCCCATCCCAAACTGCTCCAACGATCCAACACAAAAACCTAATCACTTACGAGAGATTCTCATCCGACGTCACATGGCCGCGTTCTTCCGCCATAATCCCCAAATGCTCATCGTCTCTCGAACCAAAACCTCGTCTAAGTGCCGACAAAGGAAAGAATTACTACCCAACCAGGATTGTTGAAAGAGTTACCAGCCAGTTCGCATAATTAGAGTGGGCAGCGACCCTGACTTTCTCTCTCTCTCACCCATTGTTTTCGCTACCGCCTCGGCTAGCTACCATTTGCCCCGCAAAAATTCCAACAGCCTCAACGCCCGCTTGGCCGGGTCGTCAGTCCGAGATTGCGGTGTCGTTGGAAACAGTAATATCGCTGGTACCAACCAGGATGCAACCAGGATGCAACCAGGATACAACCAGGATGCAACAGGATACAACCAGGATGCAACAGGATACAACCAGGATGCAACAGGATGCAACACAAGTGGCCAATCCAGTCGGGCGGTATCACTCCGAGAATCTTCTACCATTTCTTTCCCATTGCTACCCCACACTTTACATATATTTTAAGAAATGTTTAGGAGCGACCCCGGACCCTCATTTTCTCTTTCACCCATCGTTTCGAGGTGGTTGCATTCTTTGCGAATCTGTCGGCGACGAAGTCAATCCATTTCGTTCACTGCACAAGTTTCCGAGCAAAGATTCTGTAGAGGTGATGAATTTGGAGATTTGCAAGGAAAACGATGTGGACACAGTTCTTTCTGGAACTGAGAATGAGGAAATCCACCCCATAAATGATATGATAAACATTTTACAACCCCTCGACTTCATGTGAGATTCTAGCCGCGAGATTCTGGCGAATTGCAACTAAAGATGGAACTTGATGACTGAACGCAAGTAGACTTCCCCATGCTGCTTCAGGGCTTGCACGAGAAGGGGGTAGACGAATGCACCTGCCTAACTGCGCGATTACTCCACGTTGAATATCTGGGTTGTATAAGCGATGAGAACACTTCGTTACTCTATCTAGTTGATAGTTGTGCTCCTCGCCCATTCTGACTGTCGTTCCAGAATGAAATGCTTAGTTCTGGGCTTTCATAGTTTACATATTGTTTCGTTGACCAGCTGGTTAGAAATGGATCGAATAGCGATGTCCGGATCATTGAAATCCAAAAATGACGCAGCAGCGTTGCTGTATACCTCCTACCGCCGCTCTGGGCAATCGGTTGCGCGGTGGCCTGGTTTGTTGCAGATGAAACAGGTCCCTCCAAATGAGCCCCTGATGGAAACAAGGATATTAATGTCACTTTCTGATCTCGTTTGGTGCCCCATCCAAGGGAAAAATTGATCTCTAGCGAAGATACGGGTGGTTACATCCCTGGTGAAATTATTGAGGCAAATAATTGAGAAGTCAGAACGAAGACTCAACAAGAAAGGAGAGGTTTTGTTTCGTACCTGTCAGAACGACTGAAAGAGCTGCTGTCACTGTCGCTATTCCAGGGAGAAGTCGACCTTCCAGAGCTAGACCTGCTCCACTCATCAGGACGTCCCGAGCCACTCCGGCCGGTCATCCTTCCACCAAAACGGTCACTGCGATCGCCACCGAAGCGCTCACTGGAACGATCGCTGCTGAAGCGGTCACTACTGAAGCGGTCACTGCTGAAACGGTCGCTGCTAAAGCGGTCACCTCCACCTCGTCCACCAAAACGGTCGCTACTGAATCGGTCACTTCCTCCGTAACGGTCACTACTGAATCGATCACCACCTCTTCCACCACCGCGACCAGAACTGAAGCCTCCTCGTCCTCCACGGCCACCTTCCCTAGAGAAGCGGCCATACATATCTCCCCCTCGTCCTGATCCAAATTCGTCATCTTCCAGCCTCGGAAGCTACAGATACAGTTAGGTTGTGAGTTAGAATGAATACTCCACAAAAAAGAATTTCACAAATACACAAGATCTGCAATCCTTGCCTACGCATCCTGAAATAGTACTAGAGCCTAATCAAGGAGTTAATCAACATTCTTGAGGTTTGAACCTCTATCAGTCGGTTTTAACGACACTCTAACAGCAAGATACCAGATAATTGTTTGGAAGAGAATAATACCGATTTGCAGATCTCGATGATCTCTCCTTGAGGTGTTGGCTTGTCTAGCAGCGCCTTGGCCACATCCTCGGGCAGATCAAACACCGCGCCATCAGCCTTGGGGTCATCAGTGATTTTAATTTTACCAACTTTGTCCGCTGCTGTTTGCCAAATATCTGACAAAATTCCCATAACTACACGAGCACTCATTGGTCGAGACGTCCTAGGCCGCGTCAAGCGTAGTGTTGTTAACCCCTGCCAAAAGCATGACAGATACCTCGTTCAGATTCGCATTAAACATGAGATCTCAAATATTCCACCGACTGTTAAACACCAATGATTCTATGATGCACGGGATACAGACAGCACGACTTAACATTTACATACCTCTTCATGAGTGATGAGGGATCGTGATGCCGGGAGCTGGGTAAAGCCGGCCAAATGAGCGAGAGCAGCAGCAAACGCAGTGGGACCTTGCTCATTCAGGAGCTCCTCGGCAGTTGACATAAACACTTCGGCTACTTCAGGATGAACCCGCTTAATGACAGCAGTAGCGCTTTCACTGCTAGCCTTCAAAACATCCTCTACCCTGGGTGCACCAATTCTCGTGAACTTACACCCCACATCCCTCTCAATAAGCCTCATTGTTCGAGTTTGCCTGTCGGAGTACATAAGGATAGCTGTTCCTTCCTTGCCAGCTCGCCCTGTTCGTCCGGAGCGGTGCACGAATGTTTCAGGATCGTTAGGAATTTCGTAATGGATGACCTGCATGCGTACGACGTACCATGTCATTAAATTAATTCCCTGAAACAGATACAATCCAAGAAAGACACATCCAAGTCATAAAATAGGCGTTGCTACTTACCAAGTCAACATTCGGGATGTCTAAACCACGCGCAGCAACATCAGTAGCAACAAGCACCGAAAAGTTTCCTTCTCGGAAAGCATTCAAAGTTTTTTCTCGCTGACTTTGGGTGATGTCACCGTGCAAGGCTTCACAACCCAATATGCGACCCATTGCAGAAGCGACGTCATCTGCGTCCCGCTTGGTCTGTGTGAAGACGATAGTTTTACCACCTTTAGCATAAACCTGCGCACACCATCTCTGTGTCATCACGTTGTCCACTATGAACTATGCCAATTGACACAAAGTAATACAAGTTTCGGTCCAGACAGGTATTCCACAACGTTTCCCTCTAAAAGAAAAACCATACGATGAGTGCATATAACGTATAAAACACAAGGTCAGAAAAAAATACCGCAATCAAGTCATTTAAGATGGAGCGCTTGGCTTGCGGAACTGTTGAAACGGCAAACAGCTTGATGCGATCTGCAAGCTTCTCATCGCTCTCGCCCACCTGCACCAAGCGGAACCGAGAGTGATGTCAGCTCCAAAATACTTAGAGAGATTCATCAAACGAACACTCTCCTTGTCATGGGCAAGGTCTACAACCAGAGAAAATCTCACCAGGTCAATTGTCAACGCATTGTTCAAGTACTTTCGAGAGAGCTTCTTCACCCACGTGGGCATGGTGGCTGAAAACAACATACTCTGCCTCTGGTTCGGCATCTGCTCCAGAATCTGTTCTACGTCGTCTTCAAATCCAACAGCCAACATCTGGTCCGCCTCATCCAGAACCAAAAAACGAACCTCCTCCAAATGCAAGGAGCCCCTGTTAATCAAGTCAATTATACGCCCTGGTGTTCCGACGGCAATATCTACACCCCTCGTCAACAGACGCTGCTGAGTAGAGATAGGAACTCCGCCATATACACAAATTGTAGATAGCATCGGCGCTGATTCCATAAATTCACGTTCTACTTGCTTCGCTAATTCTCGCGTAGGTGCCAAAACCAAAGCCCGAGGAGCTCGTCCTGATCGCCTGCATCCCACCACAAATCATGAAAAATAAGACATCAAACTCAACGAAGGGAATTCAAATAGGAGTTGGTTGTCCTCAAAACCTTTAACCAAAGCGGCAAGCGCTAAAAATTCCTGAATTTCCATTACGATTCTTCGACCAAACTACAGCGAGAAACTTCATGAATTTTTAAAGGGAAAATTATCACCGTGGTTTTAATTTTTAAAAGTGTAGCCATGAAAGTGCAGATAATTAAAAAGCTCCAGCCAGGTATTGATGATCGAACCTTGCCGGTCGATTTTCTTCATTCTCACGTAAGATGTTGTTGATGATAGGAATTCCGAACGCAAGCGTTTTTCCAGTTCCTGTCTTGGCTCGCCCAATCAAGTCCCTTCCCTGCATGGCCGGGTCTAGAACCGCCCTCTGCAACAACCAACAATAACAAGGCTTAAAATCAACCCTTGGAAGCGAACGCTCCATCCCGACCATTTCACACTCCTTCACTGTATTCAAGAAGGTAATTGAACATCACATTCACTATCACAAAAGGTAAAACTGCCTTTTCTGCAAACATTTAAAGAGTCAAGAATCCTACGGCATCAATAACCCCTACATTCCGACTCTGGCACCTTTGCAATTCCAAAGAATTTTTGACGCTGAACCTCTGGATAAGTGCAGGGATACAGGAAGCACAGAATAACAGAAAGTAAACAAGTGGAAGGACAGACATATCCACTCCGATTACCTATGCTAAGACAGAAGTACTCTTAATTGCGCACAGAAAATAACAAACCCTAGAGTAACTCCCAGAGATCCTTCCCAAGCGCCATCAACCAACTCGTCCCAGCGGGAACCAATCACCTCACCACTCCAATCCCCTTCGTCAATTCAAATCACAGAAAGTAAATTCACTAACGCATAAAAACTCAACCTGAATGGGAAAGAGCTGCGTAATGCCACGCTTCTCCAACGCCGCCACAACAGCCTCCGAAATTCCAAGATTCGAAATAGCCAGCTCGTCCGCGTCATCCATGCTCTCGTTATCGACGCGCAACACCTCCGCGTCGTCGTCCTCCTCGCTCTCATCCTCCTCGCTCTCGGTCCCGCGCGAGTATCCAAAGGAGCCGCTGCGCCCTTTCTCCGCCACCACGAAGTCACTCGCCACGGCGCTCGTCTCGGTCGCGCTGTCGCTCGCGAGGAAGAACGCCCGCTGCGAGTCCCACGGCTTCTCCCCCGGGCCCTTCCCGACCGCCGCCTGCGCCACCACCACCTGGAGCCCCCGCCCCGGCGCTCCGCGCGTAGCCGCCGGCACCTGCACCCGCACCCGCTCCCCCGCCAGCGACGAGTGCAGCAGCGGCTTCTCCAGCGCCACCCCCGCCGTGCACAGCGACGGCGCTCCCACTATGGCGGCCATGACGGAACAAGTGCGATGCGCTTTGCGGATATGTCTGGGGTTCACGACGGTGAGAGAGCGGGAGCGAGTGAGTGGTGACGGTGACAGTAACGAGGTGTTTGGCTGCGGGAGATGATTGCCTTGCAGCTGAGAAAGAAGAAAGAGCCGCGGCGAGGTTCTGGGTTTAGAGAAGAGGAAAGGCCCACAACCTTAGCCAGAAGGATTGAGGGGACGGTAGCGACGCAGCGTGGCTTCGTATTGGGCTGACTTGGACTTGCCACGTCGGAACATTACCCTTCTAGGAAGACATTTTGGAGTGTGCAAAGGGATTTTAGATTTTGGAATTATGCGCTTCGTAAAATAGTATTTTTTTGGAAATGCCCTACGCGTTGGTCAGGTTTATTCATATTTAAAATGGTGATTGTCCTATATATTTTGGGAATAAATAAGGGATTTGTCTAAGGTGATACCCATGTAATGTCAAGGTTATACTGAAATATCTAAAGTGATACTCATGTAGCACCCATTGTGTATGAACCACTGTGAATTGAAAAAAATTATTGATGTGGTAGGGAGTGTCCGAACATGGCTGAATGCGTAGTTGATGTTTGTCATCTTGTAAATTTTTGGGTGCATGTTGACCTCTATGAGTGTCAAAAGTAAAATATTTTGACACAACTTGTTCTCATGCAAAATAGTCTCTTATACAAATTAAGGATGTAGGGCTCACTTGACCATTTTGCGTTGGGACATGCCTTATGATTTTACTTCTACTCCACTTCCATTCTTAGGACCACTTAGTCCTATGGTTGTTTGATGAAATAGACCTTGGACAACTTTACTTGACATTGAGGGAGAGGCCAATGTAGAATTTCACCAAAATATAAGAAATATGACCTTTGGTTGGTTCCAATATGAAAGGACTCCAAACGATATTTCCTCTGCCCATGGCCGATACCATCCAATCAATTTTACATTATTTTATTTAAGAAATGATACACATAAATGATATAAAATCCCTTTTGAGATTTTAATAAAAATATGTCACCTATATAACGCAAGGGACCCCCTCCAACCTTGCCACTTCTGATTGAAAGGCAGTACTGTAGTTGTTTTTATACCCTAGAATATTGATTTCAAATTCAAGATGTATAGATACCTTAATCATTGTAGTCATCTTCTGATTGGTATCCTCCTTTCCTTTCCATACCATGAAATTTCACCACCTTTCCCCTCCTTGACCTAAATATAGAATCACTAAGAGCAAATTTTAACAACTAAAATAAAAAAAGAGGTCAAAATTCATGGTATTTTCACCTCACTCTACAAACATCTATACTATATTAAACTATACGTAAATCTCTCACAATTTTACAAACATGAGTACCTAACTATCACATAGGATATCTTACTATCACCATTATTATCTCAACACAAGCATAGATACCCATAATCCCCGACGGAGTAAGGGCAATCCCCAACACCCTGTCCCAACGCAAGACCCTAATTCAACACAATACCATGTACCAGCACATAACGCCCGATCACTTTTCGAGCCCGTTCATTTTAGAGACTCTCACGCGGCAAAACCTTTCTGCAAGCGGGCCTCACAGAATCTCCCGTCAAAATTCCCTCACCAGAAAAATACCTCACACTGAAATACCCGGGCAGAGAAAAGTGATCAGGCGTTACGCCGGAAGAGTCCCGCCCGGGAGGGCCTCTTCCTATACAATATCCTATCCTAGCCCGATACCCGGCCTCCCTCTCCCAACGAGATTACATCCGACTTATTTTCATGCAACACATTCCATCATAGAACTGTCCGGATGGCCGACGAGATTTCATCCGGATTTTTCATCCAACACATTCCAACACAGAACTGTCCGGATGGCCCCACAGACACAGAGGTCACCTGATCGCACCAACATCAACTACCGTAACAAGCGACGGGCTGCACACATGAACAGATTGCCTTGACGTGATCCCTGTCAACCAAAGCAAAGCAATTTACAATGATGTGCAGTCGGTTGCTGCTGATGCTGCTGTTGTTGTGTTGAAACCTTCAAGTTTTTGCAACAATTCCTGCGTGGCCATCCCTCATCCGACCTCATCTCATGGCGCATCACTCCGTCGGGTAAGTCACAGTCCTCTCGCATCAAAAAGAAAACTCTGAATTTTCTCCCTGAACGGTGCATTCTCCTCTGAAATATTATATAGTTTGGTTGGTCTATGATTTATAAAGTTACCAACTTTGAGGAATTGGTGCACACATCGACACAATGTACGCTGATGATTGCTCCCATGCCTGCATTCACGTACTGGATTTGGATAATTTTTTTCACGCTTTTGGAGTGGGAATCGCACTTGGAGCTCATTGTCTTGATCAGATGTTGCTCCATCCTTTTTTTGGGCAGTGGGAATAACATTGAGTGATGATGCGTGGGGTTTGTTTCACCGGCCCTAATAAAAATTGCATTTTGGAGTGGGTTTCGTTGCAACCGAGGAGAGATGATTTTTCTGGTGTTTTATGTTTTTTGGGTAGTTCGGGGTTTAAGGCGGTGCTTGAGGTGGTGACCTTTGAATTTGTGGCTACTGCATACACTGAAATGCAAAGGTTTGCCAATGCAAGGGTTGTGGATGTGCTAGGTTTAGGGCACTGAAAAAGGATGTCTTTTGATTGCAGGTCCATACGAGAGATGGTGCGGCAGTACAGAGAAGAGTTGTCTTGCCAAACTGTCCATTCAGCGCTGGATGGAAGGATGCTCTTAGAGAGTAATGAAGAGGAGAAGAGGGTCTCTTCTCTCCATGACAAAAGGGCACCGAATCATGGCACTCCTATACATGCTGTACGCCTATCGTTTTTGGAGCTTCAGTTTGTCTGCTATTGTTTTTTCAAGTTTGCAGAACGATAGTCAAATGCCAGCTTCTGAGTGTAAATTTCGTTTTTGTTTTTGTGTGTGTAGAGGACAGGCACTTGTAGATTCCGGATGGTCGATTTGGCAGAGTTTCAGGACCTTGATCGTCGAGCTGCAGAAGTTCTGCGTCGCAGGTATGAGGTCTCGTGAGCGTTGTATGAATAGTCTTAACTATTGCACTGTACATTGGCTCTGAACATGTGGGGTGTGTAGTCAGCCGGTTATTTCAGAAGGACGGCAAGCTTGCAAGTCTCCTACTGCTCCACATGTGAGCAAGCGACGTCCTCATTCCCCAAACACAGTTGAAAGGCGTAGCGACAGGAACCGAGATGTTGTTGCGCGAAACTTTGAGGAGATTGATAAAATCCTTGGCGAGAGCAACTTGATCGTGGAGCAGAGTTCCTCCAGTGATACCAAGGTTTTAAGCTACACCAAGGGCGGAGTAGACACACCAAGGATGCTACAGTTCGAACTTAGACAGGGTATGTAACCTTCCTCAACCTGGTTTCACTGTCGTCTTCAAAAATTTCGAAGACCAAAAAGAACGTCAAAAGTAGTACGTGATTTGAGACATCTTGTTGCGTGAATGGTGGCAGGTATAAATCATGTGAAGCCAGATGTGGAAGCAAGAGAGGTGGCTGCCATCAAAGCTGCCAATGACTACTTGAACAAGAGTAATGGACACTCCAACATTCTGCTTGAAAATATTCCTAAAATCTGCTCAGAGGAGGTGCTCATCACCGCCTGCCGGCGCTCATTATATCTTCCAGTGGACATGACTACCGATCAAGCGTGCCCCTCCAACACAAGTAAGTGTATGGGTCACATATGCAAAAGAGCTTGTAGTGGACTCGTCATGAGATGTGTTGTCTAAAGCCATAAGGCCTTTAGAGTCCAGGACAAAGAAATGGAGGTTAACCATAGCCAAATTCTAGCGGTTTTGCATTTTCTGCAGACAAACATGAGGTGTCACTACCCTCCTCAACTCTGAGATCATGCAATGGAACGAAGGTGTGTGAGTCGACTACCACTCCCACTACTCTTTTCGAGAGTAAGAGGGCACCTGTTCCTGAAAGCGAAAGGCAATGGTTAAGTGAGAGTGAAGTAGATTTTGCTTCGATGAAGGCCACCTGGAAGTACGCAGACAAGTTTAGTTTTGGCGAGGATTTTGCACTTGCTACGGTGGAAACTCAGCAATTTCCGAAGAGAAAACATGCGAAAAAGCCCTGTAAGAACAGAGATATGTGCTCAATCCATGTGCCTGCGAGTTTCGGACAGGACCCTGGTCTACTAGTTTCAGAAAGTCAGAGCTGCCCAGGAAGAGACTTGAGAAAAGAGGTCTCATGCCTGGAGCTGGATAATATGAAGCAACTGTCGACTGAGGATTTACTCTTGTTTCTGGAGAATCCAAAAAAAGTACGCGCAAGTTTGAGATCAAGGGATCGAATAAGGGAAGGGCGAGGATCATATTGTCCCCAACGATACCTTTCTCCTGGAAAAACCTCAGTTGTTGGAGATTTCGAAAGGTTAGTAACTGTCCACCGCATCATAGCATGATATTCTATCTCTCTTTGACTACTCTGTAACTTTTTCTCTAAATCTGACATGCCTCACTGCATCCATCAAGGGAAATGATATAAAACAAAACTTTAAGTGTTCGAAAAACGCCATAAAAACTACACTCTTTTAGGTAGAAGTGATGTTTTTGTCATGATCTGAGAGTTGCTTGAATGCACGTGCCAGTTCTTTCGGTGAGGAGGCAGGAGCGTATTCAGGGATCCTCGCCTCCGTAGAATTACAAGAAGCCTTTGATCGGACAAGTGCACCAGCGTCAGGGTCCCATCGCTGTTTGCTAAAACGTGATGCTCTTCAGAGGAGCAAAGTTCGTCATTCTGAAGACGCTACTCAACAGTTACTGGGCTCCAGCGCTAAACACAGAGCAGCCAAAGATAAAGGTAGCAGGTAAGAACTTTCTTGTGTTTATCAGGTTGGTGTCATTGATATATTCCTCTTCTGATTCATAAAACGACTATTTCTTCACTCTTGATAGGTATTAGATATGGTGGTCTCTCAACTAGGTTTATGGTGTTTATATAGCTTGGACTAGATGAATAATGTGTCGTATGTGCAGATCTCCGGCGTGGATGCAGAGCCTCAACGTTAGGAAACCTTCAAAGTGGCGTGCTATGTCCAACCCTCACAGTCGCTCAGCCGCAAGTCTTATCAAGGGTACAGTTGCTGTTGAGGAGCTTGAAGAGTTGGCACTTCGCTGCAACCAACCTGAAGGTGCAGCAGCAACTGTCAACAACAAAACTACACTTGAAGAAGACGTGGATTACAAAGCCAACGATAACTCGGTGGTTGATCATTGTAAGAAAACTCACTCTCCTGCAAGCAGTGACCTGCCGAATGGAATTATATCCCTGCCCCGGGTTGTGACCATCCGAGAGAATCCCCATGTGTCACTTACGCCAACAAACGAGTCCACATTCTCGTCAGGATTGAACAGCTTGATTTCAGAGGTACCGAAATAACTGTCATTCTCTTCGTCTTCATCTGTTCGTCATCAGTACCACTAACAATTGATTGTATACCATTGTTTAAATCGGCTATGGTTCCACATTCACAGGTTGTACATGAATGGGTGGAAGAACGTTCTCCAACCACTTCTGTAAGTCCAACCACCGAAGGGCAAGCTTTGGCAAATGGAGACCTCGCAATCAAAAAAACGTTGCCTACAGACTCGGAGTTGGTGAAGGTTGCCAGGAAGAAGAGTGTGGAAGCGCTGGCGTCCGTTGTGCAAGCTCTTCAAGTAAGCACATCCAATCTTCAAGTAAGCATCTTCATTGTGTCCAACCTTGCTAGAAATGCTTGCCATGAGATTATACTGTAGTTTTTGTCTTCATCACTTCGGAAAGGAGATAAAATACACTAAGAATCGTCGAATTTATTTGTAGAGAGAGCTTCCTAAACTTCTAGTGCCATTGATTGAGGAGTAACTCTATTTTATTCACAGGATACAAATACTTTTGTGAATGTGTGCAGGAGGCGGAAGCTGACGAAGCTATTGTGACAGAGTTTGAAGCAGATGAGACGGTCCGTTTGCTTCTGGAGAAGCTACAGTTCTATGAGAAGAGAATACGGTGAGATTTCCAACTAAGAAAAGCCACATGTGTTTGTATGTAAAATCACTCTTGTTGCTCACTGCGTTTGCTGATGAGTGCAGAGCTTTGAAGAAGAGAGAGGACGGCAACTTTGAAACTGAAAACTCTGCAGAGAACTAGAACTTTAGTTGAAAACTTATGCATTCCCTGCTGTGATAAAGTTTATGGTTTTGAGTTCTTTGAGTCATTTTCCTTCACTTTTTTAGCATTACCAGTGTTGTTTAGCAATACAATAAATTGAATGCTTTTGAAGATTACTGGCATCAGTTTTCTTTCTTGAACTTAGTGTTTCTATTATGTCACATTGCTAGCCGTCTAACCTCCAAGTGCCCAACACTTTGAAGCTCTAGCAATAAAAAGAGAAGATTGGGCAAACTTCATGCAACTATTTTCTAGTGATTCATTGGTGGTTAGTTGAGTCATGGCAATGGACATTTTTTGTCCTAATGGGTACCACTTAAGGTGGACCCCCTAGTAATCAACTAGAATCCATAACCAACACCTGTAAAATTGGGGTATGTCCAACCCACCTCCATCCCATTTCAACCCATTCAGTTTGTTGTTAGTCAAGACCCCTTACTTTGTCTTGGTCGGTGCTTATAGGGGGTATGTATTGGCGGCCACTGGCTAAACATGGCAGCACACTTTGAAAATTCATAATTGATTAATTTCATCAAAAAAATTATTAAATCACTTGGGTTGAAATTATATTCTATTGGCTATTACTACAAAAAAAATATTATTACTTGTTCTCTCCATATATGGACATTGCTTAACTTGTCAATTATAAGGGGGTTAATACAATCTCCAAGGTGAGTTTAATCCCTTTTGGTAGATCGTGGCAACAAGAAAGCATGTTGATACTTGGTACACTAAAATTGAGAATTAGTGTTAAGCACAGTAAATGATCTAAAATGTTAATAAGTTTTTTCTTGTGATGAATTTTTTTACCAACGATGTTTACAATGATTCCCCTCGTTGAATAGTATCAATAGTTGTGCTCATAGTAAAAACCTTCATCTAAAGTTAAAACTTATAGCATTTACAAATTAATTAGTGTGGTTACACTAATTCTCAATTTTAGTATAGTCGTACTTGACACATAATTAATCCTTTATGGCTGATGGACTCACAAGGCCTGGGAGAATCCATGAGTGTAATAGCTTATGCAGAACATCATCTACATAGTGGGTTATACATTAATCGCGACTCCACTTCACGGAAATTACTAAGTTTATCAATGCTTGCATCAATTTTGGTGGCAATACACTGATTTTGGAATTTAGTGTTATACATAGTAAATGATTTGTAAAATGCTAATTTTTTTATCTTGATGAAGATTTTACTAAGAGCACAACAATCTATACTACTCAAAGAGGGGGATCATTGTAGACATAGTTGGTAAAAATATTCCTCAAGAATAACAACTTATAGCATTTACAAGTGACTTATTGTCCATAACACTAAGTAGTCCCAGGAAGAAGAAGAACTCCGGTCACCGAAGGAGAGTGGCGTGAATATAGTGATTGTTCATTCTCTTCACTAAGCATATGGCCACGGGACATATGCTAGTGTAATAGAACTACTCCTCCCTCTCGAGGGTAAACACTTTTCTATACTAAGTGCTTCCCTACACTAATTGCCTTAGAGACAACCAACATGTCATCTCCCCCAAGGGCTTTGTGGGTCCCCATACAACGAGGCCTTGGGACCTCCCACCATAATTGGGTGGACTATGGTGGTAGGCACCACGCCGGCAATAGGACTTGAACTCACAACCACCTCACCGGTGTGCCATGACCCAAACCACTACACCAAGGCCGTGGTGCCTTTAAAATAGTCCCATCTATGCTCATCTTTCTCCGCCTCTAAATTTTCCTCAAATTTTTCTTGAAGGTGGCTTGTAGCACTTGCTACATGTAATAATGACCTTGAAATGGTCACTTGTCCTTAACCCTTTAAGGCCGGGCTGGCTATGGCTTATAGAAATTCTTCAAGCGTAGTAGATGATATTTTACAAAATCTATTACGTTCATGGATTCAACCATTAGCCATAGCCAGGCCAGCCCTTTAAGGTGTAATGAATGTCTTGGAATCATTTCATATTCACATACATGGTCCCCAAAAGTATGTGACCCCACAATTCCTTTATGGTGTTCACTAGCAATGTTCATTTGACGCCAGACTTGTGTAAACTTTTGTAACATCTGTGGACAATAATACTTTCACATGACCCTGAGTCTCATGTGCCCTAAAACTTCAGAAACATGAGAACATGGTACTTTAGACAAAAATTGTACCACATCATATGCGCTGAAGTTACTGCTAATAATTTAGGCATGACCTTAGCCACGCTGAGTTTTAAGTCAAAAGCACGGTGAGCAGTAGTACGAAGCAAGCTGATCATGGGTACTTGCTGACATACACAAAGTCACTGGCACAAACCACCGTATTATTATGTACGCCAGTTAGCAAAGAAACTCGCACTGGTGACAGCAATAGTACCTTGGCGTCCCGTATCAGTTTCTATGATAATTGGCATATTATGATTCTCGGCTTTGGGTTTCACAGGCTCATTGTTACAAACTCACACCATGTGCAAACCAATCTCTTCATTTGCAAAGGGCAAGTGCTTTACTGATGTAAGTTAAGCCTCCCCACAACCAAAAAAAAAACCATAGCCAATGCCTATAAAATTGGGGAATATTCAACCTTCTTCCATCCCATTACCACCAACTGAGTTCCAAATGGAGGTTTGCTATTAGTCAAGACCCTTACTTTTGGTCGTTGGTTATGGGGGCTACCTACTGCTGGCCACCCATTAAACATGGCTGCACACTTTGAAAATTCATAACTAATTCATTTTTCATCGAAAAAATTTGAAATCACTTGGGTTGGAATTGTAATTCTATTGGCTATCACTGAAAAAATAATAGTATAATTATCTTTTCTCTTTGTATATGTACATTCCTTAACTTGTCAGTTTTAGGGGGGCTTACCTTATCCCAAGATATGACTGTTACTATTCACTGCCCAATCCATCAAGGTTTTACCCTTTGGCTCCCAGTTCATTGTTTGGAAGAACACCTGATTTTTGTGGTTTTTTTAATTGACTTGATGTCAAATTCAAAAAAGTAAACATATTTTGGGTAATTCAACCGTACTGTACTGAAAACGACACACATGGCGAAGATCCAACGGTTAGTATTGGAGATTATATTGTGTATTTGGACAGTACAATCTTGAGGAAACTTGTGATTGCATTGGTTACTAATTTTAAAGTTAAATTTGCATCCGGATTTTATTTTAATTTTCCGTTTTTTTTTCCTTTTTAGCTCTAGGTGTATTCTAAATCCTTTTGTTGGGAACAATTACATAATTTTTCTATGATTTACCATGAATTGTTGAAGAGGAATTGTGAACCTTTCGACAGTTTTGTGGACTTCTTTTGTGCCATTAGAGAGTAGCACATGTGTTTTCTATACAAACTTGTGACATCCAAAGTAGAGTGGGGTGGCATTCATATTGGCGTATTTGCAATTCCAGGGATAGTGCCCATTCTACTCCCAACTTTGACGCCCTCTTGAGGGCAAAAAAATTGTTTGTTTGTCATGAAAGTTTTGGCACAAGATCATCTCTATGCTGACAACATGTTTGCCAAAGTTTAAGGCCAGTAAATGAATACAATATTAGATATTCAAATCTACCAACATGGAGTAGCTGTGAGAAAAGTTTCACAACTCCCAACTTTGACATCCTCCCAAGGATTGAACAATTTTTATTTGTCCATGGAATTTTTGGAGTGAGACCATCTTCTTGTTGATTACATGTGTGAAAATTTTCAACTCCAAAAGATCCACACAAAAAAAAATCTCCAAATCTACTAGCATGTGTAGTTGTGAGGAACAAATGGGGAAACCATTTCACTACTTCCAACTTCGACACCCTCTCTAGGACTGTAAAATTGTTACTTTACCATGAAAGTTTTGGCACAAGATCATCTCTATGTTGATAACATGTGTGAAAAATTACAAAGCGAGTAGATGCATAAAGAAAAGAAACTTCCAATGTATATGTTGTCCCTTAGTGTCAATCATTGCTTGTAATCTAGAAGGAATAAATGACATAGTTGAAGGAGCTTTGAACCACTGATTGACTTCCACTCTCTTTCAAGAACTACCTTCAACGCATCTAAGTTTCTAGGGCATTCCTTGCCATGGTGAACAACATCTTTTAACATCCTCCAGACGTTCTCAATTGGATTGAGATTGGGAGAGTTTACACGCGGATTGAGTTTCTAAAAAAGGCGTGTTTGTCTCCATTCTTCAAATATTTTGCTGCAATGCAAAATGCATCATCTTCCATGAGCAATCCTTGTGGAACTTTACCCATGAAATGAACCAATTTGCCATTTTAGACGACTTCTACAAAATCTTGAACAGAACATCAATTTCTAGAAATGAAGACAAGTTTTGATTTTTGCCCTCCAACAAATGCGCCTCAAATCATCAAAGAAATCCGTCCAATTTTATATGTAGGAACTATACAACTTGATGAATAGCACTCACACGTAGTTCTCCAAACATGAAATTGTCAAAAAATTCCAGTTTAAAGGTAGATTCATCTGTCCAAACTATGCGCTCCCACTCTTCTGCACTCCATCCACGGTACCTCCAAGCAAAAGTCAATTGTTGAGACATGCAACCACGTGTCAAGAAAGGTATTTTGACTGGAATTCGACTGGAAATGTTATTTCTTAAAAAAGTCTTTTAATAGTACACCTACACATTTGAATAGGGCATATATTAATAATCTCTAAAACCAACAAACGACGATGAGTTCTTGAGTATTGCTAAACACTACGAACATTTCTATCACTAAGCTTTTTAGCGTGACTTCCACTGCAATGTTTGCGCGTGTAAGTTTCATCTTCTATTTATTTTTCACTAACCTCTAAATTGTTTTAACAAAAACTTTGACAATGGCTGCAATGTAAACTCTTGTATTCCTTCCCTTACTTATATTTATAATGCAAGCACAAATTTTATCTAAAATTTTCATCATCGACTCTCTTTCACGATGTCAATAAGATCCTAAACTCTCATTAACGAGTTATGATGCATCACTCAACCCATGTGCCTTATTTCATATTCATAATCAGCCCATGTGCCTTATCTCATATGCATAATCAGCCCATGTGCCTTATCTCATATGCATAACTCAGCCCATGTGAATGTAGTAGCCCATATAAATAAATTAATCAATGTGAACAATCCAATCTATATGCTTAACTTGCCCATTTGTATAAATCCACTCATAAAACACTCATGCATAACATGACTCAACCCATGTAATTCAACCAATATGCAACACTCATGCATCACACACAACACTCTCTCTGCTCTCATTATCATCCCAACATTCAATTTATCACAAATCACACACATCATTCCCTTAATATAACAATGCTCAATTGATACATAGAGGAAAAAACTTTGTCGTATGTGTACAATGCACAATTTATAACCAAATGGATTCTTATACCAAAACTTTCATGGTAACATTCATGTGGTATCTTTTTCTGCCCTCAGGAGGCGTCAAAGTTGGCAGTAGAGTAGACACTATCTCTGGAATTGCAAATACACCAAATTTATGAATGTCACCCCATTGTGCATCATGATGTTTCCAAAGTCTTTGAACACACAATTAAGCAATTATGCACTTGGCCAAGTGCACTGGTTGTAGGTAGAAAGCCGCAAGTTATTTGCTCACAACTTTTTTTTAAATCAAAATTTGGCAAAAGTTTAGAATGTTTTTTGTCAAATTTTTTGGTGTTCGTCGTGCCATACCTTGGCATCTTCATGTTCATATCAATAATATATTTTTTACATTTGCTACTTTTTTTTAGAAAATATATGATATCTAATCTAGTTTACAAATCCTGCTACAAAATTATAATCATGTGCCCAAAGAGATTATAAATTTGTTATGAGTTATTATAGGATTTTAGAGTAGTGCACTACAAATACAATGTGTAAGAGATACAAAAATATATATGCAATTTCCTAAGAGAGTGTAAAGTACCTCACTGTATTTTATAATGCAAAAACATACATAATCAAGCAATTCCACACTATCGGTGAGGAATTCTAAAATCAAACATATCATGTGGGCCACCCAATATATAAATATATACCACCCACCGAACGATAGACACATCTCAAACTGCAGTATACTAACGTATTTGCCACCTAAACTACGTGCATGCTCTACTATAGTATATAGCTCCAGGGCTCAGAGCTCATCTTCTGGCGGAACGACTCCCTCCACGTGTCCAATGGCGCTACCTACCATAGCGAACAGTTCATGATCCTGCACAGGACGATCTCCCACATCTTCGATGCCAATGGACGCACACTCAACAAATCGATAATTGCCAGGAACACCCTCCCGCGTATGCCTTACCCTATCATCATTGTAGAAAAAGCCATCCTCTTGATTGAAGGACATCTCTCGCTCTAACGAGAAGGCCCCCTGAAATGCAATGATGTCCTCGGATACGCTAGATCTTGGAACGGAAGGCAAACCTAGTCCGGTATCACTCTGAGTACCTCCGAACGTCTCTTGTGTCTCCGATACAGGCTCTGATTGAGAAGGCATCGAAGGCTGTCGAATCCTCCTCTGCACCGAAAAAAATTCCAATGAATCCAATCTTTCTTCCTCCATCTCCAGCCTAGGACCATCAAATGTACGCCCCCCTACTGCCGTTGCCGCCAAACCAACATCCACCACACGGGTATCTTGCATCCTCTCTATAGGTGTTGCAGACGTCTCCTCTGAAGTATTTCCCACCGCCTGCTGCGTTGATGAAATCCTCTCTCTTCGAGGAGACTGGTTCACTCCATCTTCATCGGCGTCTGAACCATTGCGAGATGAGAAATCGTCAGTAGTACCTGAACGTGGCAATCTCTCATGTAAACCACCTCCATCCTCATTGTCGTCTTCATTCCTCACTCCACCAACCGCCTCTTCGGTCTCAGGTACGATGTTGCAACCAGTACTTGTTCCACCAGTCCTGACCAACAGTTGTCCTTGGAAGTTGTCGGACAACTCATTGTAGAGAATGAAACTCTATCTGTACAATCGTCAATGATGAAAACCTCAGATCCCTGGAAATCTCCTTCAAGGATCGTGGAAATGGCCGTAGATATGTTACACGCCACTAAACCCCAACCACGGGGTAAGTATCAGCCCACTAGTCTTGCCAGCTCTGATGGAGATCTCTCAAGTGAATCAACTTCAGAGGGTTGGCGTGCCTCACTCCAGTGATCCAAGAAAACAAGAGGAAGTGGAACGTCTCCAGAAACATAGTTCGGGCCAGGAGATGTACCCACAGGGTGCTGCATACAAATCACAACATCGCCAATCGGTTGTACTACTTGCTCTAGACGCCCATTCTCTGTAAAATCGAGAGCATAGGGAATAACTGAGTTCGGATCAAATGCCCAACATCCACGTCGCATAGTACATCCCTCTGGAAGCTTCACCTTTGTGAAAAACTCTTCGTTGGCATACACGGCCACTGGTAACAAGAAGATGACGTTCCATCGTTCAATATTTGCCATCCATAATGTCAGCTGTGCAAAAATTGCGGATAATTGGGCGTCTCCCCAATGACCATCTCCATGCCTCCCACCGCCACGTCAACAATCAATCACCCACAAACATGGTTTCCCCAACTCTATGTAGTCGGTGCGGAATAACCCTCTTCTACATTGAATCGGAAGAAGATTCTCTGTGTCGCTCTGGCCTGGCCTCTTGACTTCCATCTGCCATTCCCAATTAGCAGTAGCCTGTCCTCCCACATCCACGGACAATCCAATGTATCCACGTCCCCCTGCTGCAATGTCACCATAATGAAACCTGATGGAAGGAGGGATGAGGTAGCCTATGTCTTCCAGCTTAGACACCTTTCCCCGCACAGGAGCAGTCCAAGCTTTTTTCGTGGTAGCATTCAAAAGCTTCCCAAAGGTATCAAGTTGTGCATTACTGCTCGGAAAATACTTCCCTACACGGATACGAAAGAACTCCTCCATGGAATCAGGTGTACTTTCCTTGTTCTCCACCATCAACCAACGGATGGAATTGATCACAACTTCTCGTCTCTGATATCGATCACAAACTCCGGCAATCGTACGAGGATGTGGATTCTTGTCTTTTACACCGTCGAAGTAGTATGCTTGACGAGGTCTTACTCCATCCTCCGTTACGGGCTTCGCTGCAGCAGACTTTGCCAACCGAAGATAATATGGAATCGGAATCCTACCCAACGGCCTCAACCAATCCTGGGTCATCTCCTTTCTTGTTGGTCGTACGTCCACATTTGGATCCAGTTCTTTCTTCCTCGCCATGTCCTTCCACTTGTCCTCTTCCTCCTTGCTGTAAAATAGAATGCCGTCTTCGTAGTCCTTGCATACTTGAATGATAGCTTCGAAGCAGTCATTGCTCGGATTCCATGCATGATTGGTGAGATCCTCCATGTTTTTGGGCAACCTCTTCACCGTGACAACTCCATCCGCCTTGGGCAACTTATGCACTGCACTTGCCGCACTCACCAAAGCAACAGCCCTGCGCGCATCGTCCGCACGTAGTGTGCTGTCAGGCCTCCCGTATAGATCCCAAATCTGACAGAGCATCCTCAAATCCTCCTTCATAGTAGAATACGACTGTCTCTGGAACTCCGCCACGCTGATCCGCGCAGACTTCTCAATGTAAAAGCGACAATCATCATACACCACAAAAGACGCCTCCCGCCTCTCGAACGTGTCCAGGTACTCATTAGAAGGCATGGTACCATCTCTCCACTGTTGCTGTGCAAACTTACAAGCTGCTACTATGTGTTGCCCATCCACCGGTTCCCAAATGATATGATCTTGAAGCCAAGAATACTGGGATCCCATAGCACCCTGTGCAGAAGCACTCCCGTGTGCAATGAACATGCGCTCAAACTCTCGTGCGGTTCCTACCAACGGAAATGGCAGCTCCTCCTTCTCAACGACACCATCATCGGTGGTAGTATGCACGATGTATCTGATCGGTCGAAGTACCAATCTACTCACCCGAGTCGCGGATTCAGGGTCTCTCAAGCGATTAAATACTTCTTTGACTCTCTTCTGTGATAAAACCCGGTGATTCGTTTCCGGATTCTCCACAGAGACAATGCGGTCTATGTGTGCCTTAAACACAAAATTCCCCCACACTGTTCCTTTTGCAATCTCCTCCGTTGTAGGCACTGGTGCTTTTAAATACATTGAAGTTGGAACATCCTGTGGTATCTCCGCATTGTCTTCAAAATCCTCTGGTATATTGTCTGGAAGGTTGTGAAAATCTTCTTCCTCCTGCGCCATGGCTGACAAATCAGCTAAATCTCCCGGTGTAGATGTAGGGGCCCTACGATGACCATCAGACGTCCTGAGCTCCGACCTACAAACCCTGCCACCCGATCTTGCACTTCTCCCATTCAACCTCCTCCCGCTTGGATCCAAACTTGATGGGCCTTCCCTTGAACCAGAAGCTACATCACTCTCAACACGCCGTGGCCTCTTCGTAGGACGTCTACTCGTTAATGGAGGATTCGGTATTGTCTGTACCTCAGAAGTTGTGGTGGGATGTTGGCCTCCACTTCCCCTCCCCCCCTCCAGTGGTCGCCAATCCAGTTGCAACAGCTCAGCAAGAATTCGATAAACTTTTGTTTCTTCTGGTTCCGCAGGTGGGGCTTGAGTTGTCGCATGTGATGGGTCTCTCTCCCGAAATGCCTCATATCTAATATGTTCCTCCATAATCCTCTTAGCCTTCAGCACCATCTCCGGTGATAACGCTAAACAGGCTAAGACGTTGTTGTGTCTAGCAGTACGTACCGCAAGAGAGATGTTCAACCAAAACGTCTGCAATGATTTGAGGAATTTCACCTGACCTGGATTTTGAAGAAGATTCAAAGGGACACGTGCAAGAAGCAACTTCTTCGAAAGAGAAGTCTTCACCTCCGATTGACCAGGACCTACTGCGCAAGTAACATATACCATATCATCAGGTCGAAGAGTGATTACCTGAATTTTGCCAAAACTCTTCCCCAATGCCGATGTACGCTTCCCCAACTCAAAGGGATAATCCATCACCCACAAGAAGGCGTTTGACTCATCCACTTCCGCGATCCACCAGCCGTGGCTCTCCCAAATTCTGTCAATATTTGGTGGTGCCATAACGCAACACTCAAAAAACCTGTATATCATTACAAAACCATAGTCACTATTAGTATGGAATAAGAATTTTTGAACCTCCACTCATTGCACAACTTTTTTGAACATGCTACACCCCTTGTCTACCTCTAAAAACTTTTGCACCTCAGAAGATCTAAATCCAATATCATCGTGTTAAACATGTTGTTAGTTCTTTGGTGAAAAGGCATATTAATCCAAGTCAATTATTTTCACACATTGTCACAAATTTTCTGCTAAGGTACGAGAAAATCTTCTACATGTCCACATAAAACTTTGAGATCTTCGTATGATTCACTTTTGATTTTTCCTACGGCATTATATCATGTAAACCTTCTTATGGACCATTTGGTTTCTCATTTCAAACAACATCAAGTTCCCCAAAAGAAAAAAACGTGAATTGAGAATTTTTGAACCTCCATTCCTTGCACAATTTTTTTAAATATGCTACACTCCTTTTCTACCTCTAAAAACTTTTGCACTACACAAGATCAAAATCCAATAGCATCGTGTGAAGCATGTTGTTAGTTCTTTGGTGAAATAGCATGCCAATCCAAATCAATTATTTTCACACATTCTCACACATTTTCGGCCAACGTACCAAAGAAACCACTACCTTCCCACATAAAACTTTGAGATCTTTGTATGATTCACTTTTTATTTTTCCTACAGCATTATGTGATGTAAAACTTCTTATTGACCATTTGGATTCTCATTTAAAACAATATCGAGTTCCCCAAAAAATGTAACGTGAATTGAGAATTTTTGAACCTCCACTCATTGCACAATTTTTTTGAAAATGCTACGCTCCTTGTCTACCTCTAAAAATTGGTATATAGAAAACTAACATCATGCTAAACATTATGGTAATTAATTGAGACCCTTTGAAATGCAAAAATTGGACACTAATTTAAGTCAAAGTCTGCTGATCCATAAAACGCAGGGATGAAAATGAGCCTTTTCTCAACTTCAAACATTATAATCTTTCAATCCGTGCGGTCAAACTTTATGAAATTTTGTGAGTACATTACTTTATAAGCCTTTATTGAGATCCTACGGTTAAAACTACAAAAAAACCTCACTTTTTCATGCAAGCTAATTGGACTAAAACAAGCATTTTTTACGAGTTTTGGTTGAGATATTCTTTACACCATTTATGGACTATGGTACTTTGGGTATCAATAGCGAGGGTATCACAACCAGGGTATGATTTCATGGGTACCAACATCCGGTTATCAACATAGGTATTTGTTCAGGGTATCAATTAGGGTTTGAAAATTAGGGTTTTCGTTGTGAGGGTATCAACTACGGATATCAATCCTTGGGTAGTCCAAGGAGGGGTGTGCGCGCGCACACCCCTGCCATTGTTGTGAGGAGGCTGCCACTGTGAGAGAGAGGATTTGGAGAAGGGTTTGGAGGCTTGTGGGTTTGTGAGAGAAAGGCTTGTGAGAAGAGAAGAGTTGTGAGGGAGAGGAATGAGGGGGAGGTGTGTGGAGAGAAGAGTTGTGAGGGAGAGGAATGGAGGGGAGGTGGGAGGGAGAGGAATGGAGGGGAGGTGGGAGGGAGAGGAATGGAGGGGAGGTGGGAGGGAGAGGAATGGAGGGGAGGTGTGAGGGAGAGGAATGGAGGGGAGGTGTGAGGGAGAGAAATTTGGAAGGGAGGGGTGAGGGAGAGAAATTTGGAGAGAGGAATTTTTTTTTTTTGAGGGCCGCCAGGCCACCGCGCCTGCCCGAGGCCGCAGCGCGTGCGC
>OZ020522.1:14194115-14313115 GCA_963971425.1 Bryoerythrophyllum caledonicum | reverse complement strand
TTGTTTATGTTGCATCTACGCAATCAGATGGAAGAACGTAGGCATTATTGGATATTCAAGAGGTCGTGTTATATTAGCCCTGAGTTGTACATGTGCATCATAGTGGATGGCATGGACCAAAACACGACCATGGTACCGAGGATGCGTTAGACTGTGAAGAACATTGAGCACCGGTTTGTGAAGACCCATCTGTGTGGTGCTCTTGTACATGGCATTGGTTTATATTGCGACGTGTGGTTTGGGGCTCACCACAAACACGATAGCAATCAAGTCGTGAGTACATTGTTGTACGTGATTGGAGATGTGCTGCGGAGGAGGGGCTTTTTGCCACCAACATTGCGGATTCAGGCCGACAACTGCACGCGTGAGAACAAAAACATTTATATGTTTGCTCTATGTGCTACATTGGTGGGATTGGGGTTTTTTCAGGAGGTGGAACTATCTTTTCTTATAGTGGGCCATACCCACGAAGATATTGATCAACGTATTTGATATACAACTGAAACGTTGATCAATACCCACGAAGATATTGATCAACGTTTCAGTTGTATATCAAATACGTTGAAGAGGTCGGACGTCGACTCGTTGAAGGAAATGATGAGTCTTATAGAACGAGGAACATCTCCTACGGAGTCATTTGTTAGCGCCCGGCTGCTACAGAATGTATGGAATTGGAAATTGTTCATAACTCCTCACTTACTGACAGGTCAGGATTCATTCGTGGGCATAACATTTCCGCACCACATGCGATTCTATATGGACAATCGAGAAGGGGCTCGTGAGGTTCGAGTACAACACAGGCATTATTGCAAGGATCCATGGGGACCGGAGGCAGGGACGAAAACTTTGAGGTCGTTGCCAAATAGGGATGAACGACCATCGTTTGTAGAAGTATTTGCAGCGGACGAACGGGAGTTGAAGGCGTTGGATGACTTCATTGCATATAAACAAAGGTGCATTCAAAGGTTGCAGCATGAGGACAAGAATCGTGAGGCAAAAGTAGAGGCTGAAAGATTGAAACTCTATTTAGCTCAATTTCCACACAAAGACCGTAGCAATGAGCATCGTACCACACCGTTTTGGCCTTCAGAGTTCTCCAACACCGGACCTACAGGGAGCGCATCTTTGGATGTAATGGATGGTGCAAGTGAAGAAAATCGCGAGATAAATGTCGTAGAGCAGGTAGTGGCCATGCTTCCAAATGCCGAGGCTGGAGGATACTTTGGACCTCGTAGAGGTAGACCCTCTAATCAAGCAGTGCGTAGGGCACAACAAACAGAGCGCAACTATGTTGAGGAACGCGCCGAAGAAGGAACAATGTATGAAGGTAATCACGATCCATTTCCACCATTTAATCCACAATCTGATATCCGTTGTGGACAATTTGTAGCCTTGAGTGTTGATCGAGCAGAGATTGAAGGCGATGTACCATTCTATGGGGGGAAAGTCATTGAGGAAGGAAAAAACCGATGGAGACTTAAGATAAAGGTTTGTTGGTATTGGCCCATCATCCAAAGGGGGGTTGCTGATGGACATGGGTCTTCTGCACAACGGTATGCAAATTGCATGGACTCAATCTGGGAGCCATCTGGGGAGAGCCACAGTTGGGTAGAGAAAGATGCATGCATTTTTTCATGGGTAGACACACCGGAAAGAACCATGTCCGGGGCTAGCGGGTGCAGAAAGCGCAATGTATTTGGAGTGCAGGTTGAAAGCAGGATTCGCATTCTTCAATCAGCAAAGGCTCACATCCTACAATATATTGCAATGCAAACCGAAGCTATCGATGACGACCGTTTGCAAGCAGCCCTAAATTCTATGGAGTAGATAGTGTGCCTTTTTTAGAGTATACTAGTTGTGTATGGTAATTGATATATAGTGTATGTGTAAGAGTAGCATATTCTAAGGGTGATGTAAGACGTTATGTCATTAATCTTTTAGAGTAAAGCTGTGTTTACTATTGGTGCTAAGTCCAATTGTTGAAGCATCTATATTTAGTTTTCACCATTGTATGCATTATGTACTATGTAGAATATCTTTTAATCAACTGCCAACCCTTGCAAAAAGTATGTTTTTTTGTAATTACGTCTATTTATATACTACAATTCTTCAAATCTATCTTTGGAATATTGTGAAACTATATTAAATACACATTTATCTAGTATTAACGAGGGGCCACCACAAATTAGTTGAAAATGCCAAAAAATCGCTTCCAGTATGAACAACCATGATTGTACATAATATTGTTGTAGAAGCTCAATTTTTTTTCCTTAGGAAAACATTTTTTTTCTTTGATTTTTTTTTTTTTTTCTCAATTTTGCCACTTTTGTTCGCAATGGCCGCCGTTGTACCCAAGTGCACTTTTAAATGGCCAAGTGCATAATTGCTTAATTGCGTGTTTTTGGTGGGCATCAAAGGGATGTTTTCATCGAGTTTTCACAATTCACTGATATAAATTCAGTACATCTCCATTTTGTATTTATACATGTTGCATAGAGCTGATCATAATTCACCTCCATTTATTGTTGCACTTGTCTAATTAAGTTGATTATTTGTGCACGTGATGCATCTCTTTAAAGTGGTGATCCAAACTTCATGTTGGTACCGTTGAATCTCCACATATATGCCGCATTTTTATAGAAAGTACCCTAATCGTCTCGTTTTGGGCTTCGTGGGCACCAAAGGCTTAAGCTTTTTTCAAGTCATCATTTATTGGACAATAGAGATATCCGAAGGCCTTTCAAGAAAAATATGAATTTAGATTTCATAATCTTGATGTCTATGCTTTTATGTGCCTTCTTTAATCCTTCAGGGACGATGGTGGCCTCTGCAATGAGTCTTCGACACCAAATTTGAAGGTAAGGCTATGTAGTTGAAGGTAAAAAAAATTTGCTTCTCAATCCACTTTTTCATTCTTGATTTTAGGCAACTCCAAAAATTTGGACGTGACCATAGCAATGCAAAGTTGCTCAATGTTTAATGTTTTATAAGACATGTTCATCTCCAAAATTATCATGTGAGATAAAATTTTAATTGAAGTTCAACACATTCTCATTCCTATCACAAATCAACTATCATTCATCAAAAGACAACAAAAATAAATTCAATTGTAATAATTTTATAATCACTTTTATTGTGAAAGTACAATCCAATTACAAATGTCATGTTACATTCAAAGTACTAACTCACATATACAAATGTAGACTATATCTTTGGATTATCATATTAATAATACTCAATGATTAAATTATTGATTGTTATTTTAAATAAAAATATAAGTACCCATTTATACATCCATATATTATTCTATCCAAAGAAATATTCACCAACATCACATCCACACATCTGGATCTCAATATTTTGGATCCACAATGTATTGGAGGGGTAAACATGGCCCCTATTTTATTTTTTGGATGGGGCCCCTATGTAGTGCAAATTAGGGCCTCCACGAGTAATTTGGAGCCACAGGCCCCAAATTTGCCAAAAAATCTTCAAAAAGCCTTCGTGAGGGCCAAAAAAGTGAGAGGGTGCCATTAAGACGAGGGCCCACCTCCCCAAATTACCTCGTGCAACCAAAATATCGAGATCCCACACATCTTTTCATGTAATGTTTTCTAATTAGAAAAAAGTGAAACGCCTTTGCTCAAGTGGATATAGGTGGTGTCGAATTTGCAAATGGACAACCTGGTCCCACCTCATGGACCACACATTTCAAGTATTTCTGTTTCTAAAGGCGATCACAGAAAAAAAAAAAAAAAAAAAAAAAAACTAAGTTTCATTCTACATTTTCAACCTTTAGAGCCTAATCAAAACTGCCTGAAGATCATGCTGAATTTATAATGACAATAGTAACAATAGCTGTTAACTTGTAACCTCTGCTAAGTTTGTAAGTTCTACTAACTTGATCCACCGGCGCCATAATTAGCTATAAATTCTAAAAGGGATGAGTGTACATTCAGAAAGGAATATGAAGGACACATAAAGATGAGCTTATTTTTCTCCCATGCTTGTAGCTTGAGGCCCACTTCAGAGGAGAGACTGGTCACGACAGAAGTAGCTGGAGCTAATTCCTCTGCTTGATTGGTACACTTGGCCTTAGTCTGCACTGGGCCTACGAAGCACCTCAGCCCACAAGTCAACTTGGTTCAATCTGTTCCGAAGAGCCACGCACCAAGTTACCAAACCCCTTAACCCTTCAACGTCACAAGGTGCCACTGGTGGTCACAGTATTCTACATGTATGGTGTCGTATCTGAACATGACAAGGTTCACATATTGAAATGACCTCCACATGAAAGATGTTAGTTGAAGAATCTTCAATCCAAAGGTGGAACTCTTGCTAAACTTTACTACAGTTTTTGTATCCTACAGAGTAAAATACGTGCATACATATAAGGTTCCCGACTAACGTCGGGAACCATACATACATGCACGTGTTTTAATAATTAGAATATTAAAAATGTAGTAAAGTTTAGCAAGAGTTCCACCTTTGGATTGAAGATTCTTCAACTAACATCTTTCATTTGGAGGTCATTTCAATATATGAACCTTGTCATGTTCAGATACAACACCATACATGTAGAATAGTGTGACCACCAGTGGCACCTTGTGACGTTGAAGGGTTAAAACGAACGTTCATATCTAATAAACATACGAGGTCTTCAACTTGCCTGCAGAAAGTGTGACACCAACTCCGCCCCTAGTATCGCAACATCTACTCCGGCGGCCATGCGTCGGTGCAAGACGCATCTCGGATAAGTATCTACTAATCAAGGTCGGTGCTCAGATTCATGTGCCGTCATGTACAAATGCGGCGTCGTGTTTTTCTTTTCCCGGAAATAAACACACTAAAAAGCGGCGTTGCACTGTTCAGTGGTTTGTCCTCTTCGCACGAGGACAAGGCACTTACAACGAACTAGCTAACATGCGGTCAATTTTCTTTGTTGGAGTTCACACGGCCATGTGGCTTTTAAAAACAATGCACGTAAGTATCTACGGTGGTAAGGATGAGACACCTTATCCATTCATCTCCGCCACTTCCTACTTGTTTTTTACTACTACTGACATGCAAAGTTATGGAGTGTGCCTTTTATCAACACTTCAAATGCGCATGATGTTGTGGATGCGCTTTTAGCATAGCAACAGGAGATTCAGGATTCTCTCTCTTACAATAGAGTCTCCTTCTTTCTAGAGCTCGTTTTGTTCTAGTTGCAAGATTCTAGCTTCCACTGTTGTCATGGATACACGGCTCTCAATTGATTGAGCGCACCATCTTGTCTCGAGGGAGACGGAGAGAGTGGTTTGCTAGATAATAACATCGAGGGAGGTGCTTGAGTAAGTCTCATCAGTTACGCGTTTGGCTCATGGAATGCGAAGTTACCACATGAGATGATGATTTGCCTGCCTGCAGTGGTAGTGGTCGTAGGAGAAATAAGTGAGAGGTGTCCCAGCTAGCGCGTGATCATCGTCGCAGGCGCAAGAAGCCGTTTCGTTGTATGATGCATCTAGTAGTAGCTAGCTGGTCAAGCGATCATTGATTGTTCCTTGTACGTTGCTTCTAGTGCGACAAAGTCCATATTAATGCGTGCGTCCAGCTGCTGCCTGCCTTGGAACTTGAGCCTGAGAGACTAGCTGAAGGTTCCCAGTACACTTTTGTCTGGCGACCATTGACATCGAAGTTGGTACTGTCTCCCTCAGCTTAGCCAACCGTTTCGGCGATCACAGGTGGTTTTCAATGTCAACAAGTCGCCCAGATTGCATGCATAACTTCTACTGTTACCGACAAGCATTCAGACAGCTGAAAGGTCCTCTGACGCCTGTTTTTACTCGGGTCCAGTCATACATTACTCTAAAGAGTCGTCGACAGGGTCTGGTCTTTTTCATGATCCTTCAAGGAGTGTTGGCGTGCTGACAATGTAGATCGCAGCAAGTTTGGATTTTCGATAACTATCTTGGTTCCACTGATTTGTGAGGGCTACTCTTTGACGTCAACTTGAGGGCTGCTCTGGCACCTGCTTTTACATGAGCCCGAGTCTTGCTTTTCGTCTCCAGCTTGTTGTTGTGACGAACTTACTCGTGCGTAGAGTTGGAGCGCGAGCTAACTAGGTAGATTACAGCAGGTTTGGACGTTCGTTGCTACCTCGGTTGCACTGACTGGGCAGACGTAGTTGTGATCTCTGCTACTGCCTGGTCGACTTGTAGGAGACTTGTTCGGACAGCTGCAGTTGCCGGTTTTCTAATGCTGTAGTTGCGCTTGTGCAGGTTTCATCGTCACAGCAGAAGGACCCAGCTAGCGCTAGGTTAACGGCAAGTGCTGATTCATGAGTGGTCTTGGAGCTGGCTGAGATCACGACGTGCACTCCATGGATTATTCCTCAATCGGTTTCCTTAATCCTTCCGAACCTGCAGGAACTTCACATAAGCACTGCTTGACACAGTTGTCTTTCCAAGCTGGTTTGACTGAGAAAATGACCAGTTTCACCGTCGGCTGGTCCGTGAACAACATGAGGCCCAAGTTCAGCTGCGATGTGCAAGGCTTTGAGATACCTGGAGCAAGAGTTGGACTTGGACGCGAGCAGCATGACGTCGTCGACCATATCCAGCTCCAGGATAATTCTTCCGCGAGCTCCGAGCAGACAGCGCTAAACGAAAACCCGGGGACTCGCAAACGAAAGGCGTGCAAGGACATGACAAACACCAGTCCTGTCAAGGTAGTCACCAAACCTCCCAACCACTAGTGTTAACCCTCTTCAAGCGCCGCGTCTCATTTATTGACTTGATGATGCAGAAATCCAAGGGAGACGAGAATACAGCGAAACGCTCAAGAACAGATACTGCTAGCAAGGAGTTGAGTGAGCACTCCGGGAACTTGAGCCCCAAAGACTCCGTGGAAGAAAGCTATACTAAGCAGCAGCGGCAGCCTCCCAAGGACTACATTCATGTGCGCGCACGACGAGGCCAAGCCACAGACAGCCACAGCCTCGCCGAAAGGGTAACCATTGCTGTCACTTCCCTGCAGAGATTGATCAGAATGTACTTTTCTAAACGAAAGAATGTTTTCTTTGTCCAGGTACGTAGAGAGAAAATCAGCGAGCGGATGAAGTTTCTACAAGCCCTTGTACCAGGTTGCAGTAAGGTGAAAAAAAATTCCACCCAGTGCTACTATATTTAATCCCTCCTCTACCAAGAGTGTTGAAATATGACATCTATTCTTGCAGGTTACAGGAAAGGCCGTCATGTTGGACGAAATCATCAACTACGTGCAATCACTACAACGTCAAATCGAAGTGAGTATTCACATTGTCACCTCAAGTTCCGAGGATAAGAGCCTCGATTATACTGACCGGTTCCACTTGGCTGCAGTTTCTGTCAATGAAGCTGGCGGCTGTAGATCCCAGGAATATGGAGAATCTGCTAAACAAAGAGGTACAATACTTGGTTACTGTTGAGTTGAGTTCATCAGTGCACGAGTTTAATGTGTTTTTTTTTTTCTATTTGACAGCTCGCAACTAGATCACCGGAAACGACGTTACTGGGGCCAGACTCATTAGCAAGCTACCGGGATTACCCACTGCACATGCAAATCCAACCGCAGATTAATGATCATTGCAACATGGACCTGAGAATTCTGTGCGAGCATGCGTGCCTGGGACGCTCAGCAAACGTACCGGTACAACAGCTTCCACCTCAGATGGCGTACAGTGAAAATTTCGTGGGCTCCCTGCTGCCACAGGTCAGTCAACTTTATAATTAGACCTTCCACTTCATTCTTTCTTCCTTCAAATATAAATACACCTGAGTTAAATCGAGATGCAACCTTGTGCAGACGCTAGCTGGAGTCTGTGATGGAGACCTTCAAACCGTAGTGCAAATGGGCAATTCTAAAAACGGGAAGGACGCTTTCGGTCAAGGTAAAGCCACTTTACCTGTTATGGAACAAAATCTTCTCCTTTGCCAAGGTATTGAGTCCTGAATCTTGACGTTGCAGGACGGAGCTTTATATCTCCGGGGCTCTCGAAGATGGAATATTGAACAGGCTCGGAGCTGCTCGGAGCTTTGTACCATGAATTGCCTTTCACCTGCACTGTCAAGGTTATCAATGAAAATGCCAAGTAGTACGGAATTTACATACAAATGAAGCTGCTGCATGATGTGCCATGATTCTACAGAAAATGTCAGATGCTGACGAACTACGACATCACCAAGGACTGAGAAACGGTCTATTTCCGGAATAGATAGATAACCATCACATTTCGATCAGATGGAAAGTATCCAATTTACATCTAGCTTTACATTATGCTAGGCCAATCTGTCCGAGCAGACAAGTATTGTGCACGTACTGACTTTTTCATTTGAAACTCAGCTCCTGGCATGGCAACGGACTCTTTTCCCATTGGTCACCACTCATGACCACAAAAGCAGTATTGTTTGTTCTCATCTGCTTGACTGTGTATATCGGTGGAGGTGTGTATGATAAAAATGACCAGCTTCTCTAGTCGACAACTTTAGGCTATGATAAACCCGTGCATTACTAACTAATTAGACGTTCTTTAAATCACAGCAAAACCCGGAACAAGAAGTGTCGTTCCAGGCAGTCACTAAAGTCTAATTTGAAAGATACAACATCCAGGGGAAGTAAGTTGGCCGTTACAAAGAATACAAACATCGTGACGGTTGAGCCATGAAAGCATATTAGAGAGGAATTCCTCAGTTCATCCCACCTTTCAGCCGGCCCATGATCTACTCCTCGCTCGCGCCACACTGCATGTCCGCGTGATCAAATTTGCCCAACTGCATTTAGTCCGCAATACAGCCCATAAAAACCTCTTTGATCATTCGATCCCACCATTCCAAAGACAAGGTACATTGTTTCAGCAGCAACAAAGAAAATGGAGTCGCAACTGAATTGGCCATAGACTCAGCGTTTCAAAGACTAACATAATCTCAGCAGCTAAACTCTACTGCCTTCCAGAGGCAACAGTCTCCAGACTTCCACTGGCAACCAAGAAAATCGGATGTGATAAAACCAAGAGGAATGGCAACATGGCTAGTGGAGGATTACCCGGGGCCAGGAGAGTACACCCCGAACATCGATTTTGTGAAGGTGGTGTTTCCCAAGTACTCCATTCCGCAGTCCACATACCGGTACAACCCGAACGTCGACCCAGCGCCTGGACCCGGGTACTACAACCTACCGCGGCACATCCCGGGCCCGTGTTACACCATGGCCGGCAAGAAGCAGCAGGTAATCAAGCGGCAGGGCTCCCGGCTGCCCCCGCATCCCAGAGGCCACCGCAAAGACATCGGCCCCTTCGGATGGCAGCCCAGGACTTCGGAGCAGATGGGCCAGGTGAGGAAAATCGGCCAGGGCATCATCACCATGCACCACAAGATGGAAAAACTGGAGATGGCCCCCATTCCTACGTAACAACATGCTGAGGATCATCAGCAGGTGTGGGTGAGCACCTCAACAGTGGATGAGATAGTTCAATCTGGTGAAATGGACCAGTTTCCTACATAAAAAAACACGACTAAAGAATCAACGGATATGTCTCCTGCTCCAACAGTGAATGGAATATGTGAGTGAGTGAAGAATTTGACAAGATGGACATAAAACCATGCCTCGAGAATCAGCAGGTGTTGGCGAGCACCTGCTCTTTACTCCAACAGTGGATGAGATAGCTCAAGGTGAGTGAATTTCAACCTTGTGAGAAAACTCTCCTCAATCTGCACACACAATTCAAGAACATGAGATTGAGGTCGTAGGAGTTTATCAATCTGCACGTAAAGGAGTCTAAGGTTGTAAGAGATATTTTGCAGAATATTAGCGTCGGATGTTTAAAGAGTGAGATTACCATTGCTGCATGTGGAATTATAAGCATCCAAAATTCTATCTATGCCCAGAGTGTGCACAGAGAACACTGTTCAATGACTTTCTTGCAGCATTCACGACTTTGTTAAGAGTTGTTCGTTTTGTAAAGATGAGGTGTATTTGAACAAACTACGTATAAAAGTTTACTATTCTTTCCTTAGGTTGCTATTAATAAGATTTGAAGTCACAAAGGTCGCACTACTCAATGAGTCTACAACCTTAAGAGATAATGGATCGGATGGGTTACTCCGAAAAGCCGCCCTTGTCCGCGAACAGAAATCTCTGAAAAAATGAACATTGTATTGTTAACAACTTATGTGAATGGAGTAGATTACTGAACAGAAGATCAAATACTTCAAATCATGTGGTGGTGAGACGTTAGACCACACCCACTTGAGTGGATTCAACAACTTTGTCATATGTCTAATTTCTTTGAGCTCACAGGCGGTTCAAAAACTATCACTTCTTCAAAGGAGGACCTGTTCTGTGTAGTGACACTAGGCTACCTCACTTCACATATACCATGCTACTGGAATTTCACTGAGAGGGTGGACATTGATCCTTCAATGAATAATAAAAAAGATATCAACCTACTACAGTGATTACGCTTATCAATGATAAACAAGGAAAGCGTGCCTCAGTTCTAGATTACCGAGTCGTAGCTGCTGACCATCAAGTGCTGGCTCCTAAGTCTGCATCAAAGATTAAGCACCAGTAATATCAAGCCTTAGGACTCTGACAACAACACGAAAGGAAAAAAATCACATCTTCTACAGAAACAAGCCCATCCGTCCTATCCCATGGTGCACCTAGATTCATCATTTTACAAACCAAAGATTTCAGCAAGAGCTATAGAAATTACGAAGAAAGAAAAAGATTATTTGTAGGGTCACCTGAAGTTTGAATGAGATAACCCTCTCTTTTCAAGTAAAATCAGATCTAAAGTATCTAAAATCAGCTTTAAGGAGAAAAGGCGGCTAAAACTACTTTGACGTGAGTTTAGAGACCACCAAGCTCTTCCATACTGAGGATTACAGTCAAAAGATCACCAAGGTCTCATATTGATAGAATAACCTACTTAGAGTGAGGAAAGAGTGGAATAATAAATCAAACAGTGGGAATGACTCCAATGTTTGCAAGAACTAAGAAGAGACTGCAATCAGAGGGAAGGTGGGACACACCTGAAATTTGGCTAGTGAAGCCATCACATGTCCTGCATCGATCCACGAATCTGAGGATTGACCGTGAGCTCCACTTCCATTTGTGCAACAAACTATAACCAGGAGTGAATCTCCAACTGAGTGCACATTCCAAAACTGGTCCACCGTCACGATGCATCATTGACGACTAGTGCTGGTCCATCTCTTTTGAGCATGCTCATGCAAGTGGCCACAAGGTCACTGTACCCTCGAGTATCTTCAAATCCTAGAGTGTTTTCCTGAGCCTGCCGAAGAATTTTCAGAGCGCCCTCCGGGAATTTTGCTATCATCTCCCGGCAGACTCTGGTGCTCAGTGCAGACCGACCAGATCGAACCAGAAAGCCAACCATGATCTCGTACGTTTCAAGACTAGGTTCACAGCCCTTCTCTTGCATCTGCTGGAACAGCTGATGCGCCAAGTCCACTTTCCCAACGCTTCCCAAGATATTAATGACAATATTGTAAGTCTCTACATCAGGATGGCCACTCATTCTTTCAAACGTCTTCAAGGCCTCCTCAATCTGTCCGGCTTTCCCAAGCTGGTGAACCAGTTTATTCCACAGATGCACGTTCGGAGGAAACCCCTGTTGTGGTAACTCCTGGCTGATCACCTGTGAAATGAAAATTGACAGAATTAGTATCATCTCAAATCCATCCAAAAAAGCAAAAACTAGAATCTTACCTCATATGCATCCTTGAATCGATTGGCTCTACAAAAGAGAGTCACAAGCTTTTCATAAGCATACATGCGGTCTCCTACACTCCGCTTGATCATAAACCGGACGACATCAACCCCGTCCTCAAATCGCTGCTCCTTCACGAGACCATTGATGAGCACATTGAGCGCCATGAGATCAGGAGCGTCACCACATTCCTTGAAAAGATTCAGCGCGTCCCCCACGCATCCAGCCTTGGAAAGAGAGTATATCATCACACTGTAAGCCCCAGGAGAAGGCTCATACCCAGTCCGTTTCGCCTCCTGGAAAAACCTCAATCCCGCCTCACAACCACCTGCTTTCCCCAAGGCCGACTTCATCACGTCAAACTCCGTGGACCTGCTCCTATCCACCGCGGTTCGGAACAAGGCATGCGCCTCGGATGTAATTCCGAGCTTCACAAGGCTGGCAACCACCGCTGCTTGAGTGGGCACATTTGGAACCAATCCGAGGTCTGTCATCTCTTTGAAGTAGGCATAGGCAAGATCATCCCGCCCTGCTCCACTGAGACTAACAACGAGAGCGTTGTAGGTCACGTTGTTCGGCTTACATCCATTGATTCGCATGCCGGACAACAAGTTGCAAGCTTCGGAGATGCGGCCTGCTTTGCCAAGCGAACTGATCAAGCTCGAGTACGTGATGACGTTCGCTTTGTGCCCCTTCCTGTGCATCTCCTGGAAGAGCTCGAACGCCGCCTCGATCTGCCCGGCCTTGCCCCTACAATCTATCATCATGGTGTAGGTGACGAGATCGGGATCCTTCATCTTTTCGAAGAGGTTTTCAACCTGTGCATATTCACCCTGGATTCTCAACACATCTAACATGGAGTTGAACACCAGAGTGGTGGGTTTGCAGCCGTAGCTCTCCATGGCGTGGAAGGCTTTGAGTGCACCGTCCACCTGACCCGCTTTGACGTAGCTCCGGATGACGCCGAGGAAGATATCAGGCGTGATCTGGCGATTCTCGCGCTTCATGTTATCAAGCAAGGACCAGATGTCGTCGAAGCGACGTTCCTGGCTGCTTCTGCTGCTGCGCCCATCGGAAGAAGCGCCATGCAGGCTCGATGGAATGGAAGCGGTGCAGGCGCAACACTTCGGTCACGTGATATGGGGTCACCTCCACGTTGGACTGCTTCAGCCGCTTCGCCGTGCTCGCTCCCCACGAGGCTTTGGAGCGAAGAATCTTGGACAGAAGCTGCACGTCGCGTTGCAGGCGCTTCGACTTGCGAAGACGAGGCTTGGAAGCAGCGGATGAAAGAAACCGAGACGATGAGAAAGGAGAGGACAAGCATAACTTCGCAATCCGAGTGCAAAGCATCGTTGCAGTAAACCCGAAACCCTAAACTACATCAAGGAATCCTGATACTCCGGGTGGTAATTGATTGCAGACTTTTCAATACGTGACAAAATCTCACCAACATCATGAAATCTGCACACAAAAACAACAGATCGAGTTTAATCCCCTAAACCCTAAATTCTTAAGAATCATCACTGCAAACCCTAAACCACAAAACCTTAAACCCTGAATTCATCACCAATCAAGCTCCGACCACACAATGCAGCATTCCACACACATCGATAGAAGCCCATATGCTAGAAACTGATCACCTCATCTTCGGATTGCCTTCAACCTGATATCGATGTGATCCCTTCTGAATCCAAAACTCCACTCCACCGTTTCTTACCGTAAATCCGAAGGCTTCAGAATTCACCACCAAATAATCAACATGAGAGTACGCCTGCGATGCAACATCATGAAATATAACCGAAATTCGGTGCTGCAAATTCATGTCGTAAAAGCAAATCTGCCGAGCGAGGAGTTTAGGGTTTAGGGTTTATGAACCGCGACGGTTATATCCATTTTGTGGATGATAATTTCGAACGTTTCTTCATTCGTTCAGTGCTGTGTTAGCTCTGGATTGTATTAAAGGGACATTAGAGTTGTTTGTAAACGGAACTTAGGGGGGTTTTACACTATGGTGGAGAACTCCACCGGCTGGTCAAGAAGTCTTGGCCAAGACATGGTTATTTGAGGCGAGCCGTGGATGTTGGACAAGACAAAAAAAGAATAAAGTAATGCATGAAGAAGTCTTGACCGGTTAGTAGTGTAAACACCCAACGGTGAAGTCCACCGGCCAACTTCATAAGGTGAAGACCACCGGTGAACTTCACCACCAAGAAAGTTTATGCTAGCCAATGGAAACCACAATTTCTAATGGTCCCCATGGACATGTTATGTAACATTATGGGCTCCGTTGAACTACAAAACTTATATCTTTTGCATCAAATGTCCAAATGTAGTATGGTAACAGTTGTTGGGAAAAAAGCCCCTATTTGTCTAGTTTGTGTGGTAAAAATTTAGCATGAATACAATATACATGCTGTTAGCACACACAACCATGTTATAATTGATTTGTTTCAAACCTTTTAATTATTTGCTTGCCTTTTCTTCAATTACCACATAAGGCTTGTTGATGTTGACATTAGACTAGGTAACAACACATCTATGTGCTTACTGTGGGTTCTACTTTATAATTTTTATACTACAAAAAAAAATCGATTTGGTTGTTCAAAATTTATTTACCAGAAGTACATCAGGAAAATAGAAGGCAATTTTGTTCATATGTATAATATATCAGAGATATATGTTTCTTATGGTCATATTGATTCCATATGGGTCATAAATCGCATTCCATATCAATATCGACATAAAATCAATATTGTTTCAATCCTTCTTGAGATCATATTGTAAAAAGACAATATGAAGTTGGTATAAAATATTTTCAATACAATAATTAAAAAAATGAAATATGAAAAATAACACCTAATTTGAAAAAAATATTAGTATGAAACTTTAGGACATTGTTTTTTTGTGTGGACAATAATTGACCCAATTAATAGAAATGAAATGATTTTTGCACATTAGACGAATGTGTAAAAGAAATCTCAAAAGATGTCAATATAAAAATAAAAATAAAGATAAGATATACCTTGACAACTGTGATAAACAATTGATGTCCAAATATAAGGTCAAACTCAAAAGCAACTATTCTAAATAAAACATGTACCATCAATGTAAGTTGTTTTTTTAATTTCCTTCCCGCTTTTTGCCAATGTCATCTTGTCTTTTCCTTTTAATTTCTTCAATGCGCCAACTCTTTGTAGATGAAAAATCATTTTCCAAAATAGCTTTTAATTTCTTTGAACAAAGGATGGATATCTTCCATCAAAGACCCCCCATCAAACCACATAGACCCTAGTCTCACTATTCAGTTTATTGAATTCACATATTGCAATGACAGATTCTCTCCGGACACTATTGCAAACAAAACAAATAAATACCAACCACTACTTGACGATATTCAAGCACTAGGATGGAAAGTAGACCCTCTCATTGTCATCACCGCGGGTAGGAGTTTACTACTTGTTACTTTTTCTTAGATTTTCAAAGATGACTGTAACCCAAAAATTCTATGCTAGATTATGTTTTCTAAACAAGAAGTAGAATTAACCTGGTGTAATAAATGGCTCTCAAAATTACATTGTATGTTGAGTTCGTGTGAACTTTTTACCACTCAAATTAGACCATTTTTTCCAACAAGTTTTACTACATTTTTACACTTGATGTAAAATGTATAGATGTTGAAAGGTGATTATGGCCAAAAATGCATGGGATACCTTACAACAATAAATAGATGGGAGATAAGAAGAAGAAGAATGCCGGTCCCGTCCAAGGGGGCCGACGTGAACAAATTGTCCGTTCATTCCACTACTAATCCATGCCCACCGGGCATGGATTAGTAGTATGGAACTACTTCCCCCTTTCGAGGGTAGACACTATGTACCCATTAACAAGTAGCCAAGAACAAAAGACCATACGTCCCAAAAGTCTCTAAAAGAGGGAGGGCGTGTACGGTGAAATACAAATGTTAGTCTGTAGAGGGGGGTTCGAAGCGTCAGGAAGGGGTTGGTTGTTTTCAAGTTTTCGTTTATGTAGGAGTATCGACATAGCATGTTGAATTGCAATAATGTTAATATTTGAAAAAGTGGTTTTGATTGAAGTGATGGGGATTTTAAATGTTTCTTCAAGGGTTGTCATTGAGGGAATGAAGGTGGTGGCTCTAGCATGCCACCAATAAGAGCTCAATTTAGGTGGAGCAACCCAAAATTGCACACATCCTCACCCAATGCCAATAATCGCCAGTGTTTTCAAATTTTGAGTTATCGGTTTTGGATCACTTCATATACCATTTCATGCATTTGCCATTTTCATGCACCATGCCATGCATACTCTACTGATTGGAATTGGGTGCCTCTACCTTACCCCTGCTTTCAAAAATCAACTCTTGCTTGATAGCCACCTAAAATCATCTCAGACAAGAGAAAGGTGGTTAAGATTCATTGTTTCATCATTCCTAAAGAGGGCTAAGTTACTTATTCAAACTTCAGAAGTTTAGTGACCACCAGATATTTTCATATTTAAGAAGTATTCTAATTGAGAGGAATCATGTCTAACAACAATTAAGGCACCACAACCTTGGTATAGTGGTTTGGGTCATGGCACACCGGTGAGGTGGTTGTGAGTTCAAGTCCTATTGTCGGCGTGGTGCCTACCACTATAGTCCACCCAATTATGGTGGGGGTCCCACGGCCTTGTTGTATGGGGACCCACAAAGCCCTTGGGGGAGATGACATGTTGGTTGTCTCTAAGGCAATTAGTGTAGGGAAGCACTTAACTTAGGGAGTAGTTCTATTACACTAGCCTATGTCTAGTGGCCATATGCTTAGTTAAAAGAATGAACAAACACTATATTCACGCAAAATAAATAAATATGCTATACTCAAAATTGTGTGCTAAACTATTTTGAATGGTCAAAATATGATACACTTAGATTCATTTTTGGTGATTTTTAATTAATAATTAAGTGGAACTATGTCACTGGTTAGAATCACATGTCGGACTTCAAAATTTTATGACAGGTGATTCCTTTTGTCACTACCTACTTTAACCCATGAAGGCCCAATGTTCCCTTGGGGGACATTTTGAGTTTGTGTAGGGTACCACGTTCTCAAATTTAGGCATGATTTTTGAGATTTTTTATTGAATCGGCAACATTTCATTAGCTTCCCATAGACATAATTTTTGTAGAAATCTGAGTTACGGTTCAAAAGTTATAATTTTTTTTTGGTAACATATAAGAAGAAGAAGAACGCCGGTCACCGAAGGGAGGCCGGCGTGAATAAAGTGTCTATTCGTTCCACTACCGGACAGGGAATTAGTGGTAACATATACAAATAGTGTAGCCGTTTCGTGTGACATATAACAACTAGTTAGAAAAAACATGACTTAACTCTAAATTCTAAAGAAATTTGAGTTTTTTTCCATTTTTAAAAGAAGTAATATTCCTCTTAGAAAGGAAATGGAAAATCTTTGCATCTACCGTATGGATTTTTGAATTTCGAAAATATGAGAAGGATATGATAATATATATGCAAAACTTAGAGTGTATTGTTGATTCTCAGCACATAGTTGCATTGCGCAATTTTTAAGGACATCTTCTACCCTTCTTCTACTTCTAAAATTTGGTGCACATGTACCTAACATGGTCCTTTAAAAGTCAAAATTAGAAAATCACGGACTGTAGTGCATAAAGTTGCCATAGAAGGTGGTCGAAGTTTGTTGCAGGTGTTTAGTAGAACCTCAAGAAGAGTTCATGTCTCACTTCAAAGGCTGATATCTTTCAATCCGTGCGGTCAAACCGAACAAAATTTGAACTGCATACACTCATACAATCCTAGTACAAGATCCTACAAATAGATATGTAAAACCTCTATATATTAACATTTTCTGTTGAATGCATTGAAACTAGCTGTTTTCAAGGGGTGCTAAAATACTGTGGGCCTTTAGGGATTAAAGTATCATGTTAGAACCCTGGACGTCATAGTCACTGAAAATGATGTTTAGTCTATCCACACTATATGATTTGGAAGTTCTATGTTTTTTTATTTTCAATAATTTTTTTATCGAGAGCACATCTACACCCAAAAGGCAAATCAATGTAGAGATCGTTGGTAAAAATATCAAAAACTTGTAGCATTTAAAAATCAATTAGAGTGGGAACTTGAATATCATGTTTAGAATAGTGTGACTTGGAATTTTTGGTACTCTCATTGGGAACTTGGGGTACCAATGAGTTGGTCCAAGAACATTGAATGCATGTTGCAGTACTACTTAAGATAAGCTCCCTAAAACCGACAAGTTAAGGAATGTGCATATATGGAGAGAGGAGATAATTACACTATTATTTTTTAGTGATAGCCAATAGAATTACAATTCCAACCCAAGTGAATTCATATTTTTTCGATGAAAACAGAATTGGTTATGAATTTTCAAATTGTGCAGCCATGTTTAGTGGGTGGCCAGCACTGGGTACCCCCCATAACCAACGACCAAAAGTAAGGGTCTTGACTAATAGCAGACCTCCATTTGGAGCTGAGTTGGTGGTAATGGGGTGGAAGAGGGTTGGACATACCCCAATTTTATAGGCGTTGGTTATGGGTTTTTGTTGGTCATGGGGGGCTTACCTTACGCATCACATGTCCGGTTTTCCTGGGAATGAATCTGCTTTCGGATGCTTAGTAAGCAGAGGACAGTAATATTATGGGCTAGTTCTTTGACGTGTAGCCCACAATAGAAGTTGTTGGTTTGTTCGGCTGAAACGCTGTGCACAGGATCTCCATTTTATTTGGACAAAAGCCTACAATTCTTCTTCAACTGCCTGTCCAAGTCGGTTGCCCACTCCTCTCACTGCTTTTCACCAGTTACCTTGAAAAAATGCCCACTCACCAAGTGGCACAACCTACACACATTGTAGTGTCAGAAAAAAGCTACAACTTCACCCAAGTGGCAAAAACCATAGCTTCATTCAACTGTAGCTGTACCCAAAGGCCATCAGTCATCATGTCAACAAGCAACTTGGAGTGAAAGGCTGCATACTTTTTCGGTGTGCAAGCAAGATGTTTGACCAAACCAGTCATGCACCAATGATAACTTCACACGAGATATTTTCAAAGGCAGATCTTAAAAGGCGGAACACACTTAACGTGATTTGAGAAACTAGCTTCGATAATCACTGATTAGTCAAGTATCAGCACTATTCAGATCGAAGCTAGAACTTGCAAATCGAGGTTAGACTGGTCGATTAGTTGATTTGATGCTGTAAACAGTATAACACAATGTGCAGTTCTGTGCTCTTGTTTCCAACTGTAAGAAACTGAAATTCACCTAATGGTTGTTCATTGCACTAAGTTGAAAAACCAAAGCAAGGAGCCGAACTGGTGATCATGATTTTCATGTCTCGAAGAATGATATACAGAGTAGCATGGGACGTTGTACAGTTTCGATGTCAACTGTGCTAGTTAAGAATGGGACGTGGTCTTTCACTTGAAACCTAAGCCGAAATCAGCAAACTCGAGCCACCGGTCTGTGTCTAAGGAATCCATAGCGCTGTCGTCGAAGGCGGAGGAGGTGGCGAAGGCTCCCCGGGGCTCCAGAAAACTGGTGGAGTTTGCTTGGGACCGACCTGCTTCGGAGAGCTCTGTGAAGGACCGCTTCTTCCCTGCTCGGCAGACAGAGAATGATCTGCGCACAGGGCTCACTTCCTCGGTAGGACTAGCGGCCGACACGGACTGCGTTGACGCTTCGTTGTTGCCGTGAAGATCCGCCGAGGTTCGCTCACCAACCTGCAATAAAACAGTTAGCAAGAGTGGAGGTTGATATTCAAACTACCGATCATGATACGGGTTCTTAATCACAAGATGAGAGATACATACCATTTCGCAAGAGCCTGCACACGTTGTTGTTTGCTGGCTGTTGGCACATTCGTCAAAAGCAGCAGCGGCAGGTTCCGTCGACTTGCTACCTACGGGTGCTTCTTTCGTCAACTTGTCCACTTTCTTCTGCAGCGTCTTGGTCTGATCCTCGTACTTCTTCGCCATCTGAATGGCGGCGCTCAGCTTCGTCTGTAACGTGGAGTTCTCGACGCGTAGCTTCGCAGTCTGCAACAGTAACAGAGGTTAGCATTAAGCATACACGATTCATCAAAAACTCTGCAAGGAAAGAGATGCATTGATCTGTACCAGAACTTCTAGTTGGTCGAGACGCTCTTGTCGTCGATGCCTGGAGCGTTGAGCTGACGCTCTGTTGGAGAGCATCCTGTTGTCGACATTCCACAACACATGATTAGATGCGTTTCTAGAAGCAAGAGGCAACTTAGGTTTGAGACATCGACAGGTTTTTACCTCTTCTTCCGCTTCTCGTCGATGGGGCGAGTGTTCTCCTGGTCTTCCTCATCGGTGCAGAGATCAGCGGAGATTTCGACGGTGGACTCGGGACCGCGCGTGGACTTGTGGTGTTGCTGCTGTTGCTGCTGCTGCAGGTCGCTGCTGAAGTCCACGGTCTGGCTCGCGCCGCGCGTCTGCACCGGGCTAAGGCTCGTGGAGATGCCGAGGCTGGGCGCTGGCGTCGGCGTCACGTCCGCCTGCATCATGCGCTCGATCCATGGCGAGCTAGCCAACCTACTACAATCCTCGAAGCTCTGGAGATTCATCACAGAAAACAATCAATTAACACCGCATGTCGTTGCAGGTGGGGAAATCCGGCTTGCAGGTGGAGAGAATTCGGTACCAGGTGGGGAGGCCGCGAGTAGAACCCAGGCTGTGGCGCGCTCGTTAGAGACTCCGTGGAAAACTCAGACGGCATTGGAGGCGCCAGGGCTGTGGTTTCGTCGAATGGGCGGATGTTTTGCGGCAAGAGGTGGCCGGCGCCATTGTTGTGGTAGGAGCCGTAGCCCGGCAGCTGCAGGTGCTCGCTGCCGCCGCCGCCGCCGCCGCCCAACTGCGGAGTCCACGATTGCCAGCCCAGCTGCTGGTTGTGGTTGGAGCGCTGGAGCTCGCGCACGATCGCCGAGGTCAAGTCCAGCGGGTTCCGGCTCTCCGGCACTATCCGCGGCTGCTGCGCCAGCGTCGAGTGCTGCGGTATCACTATCTGCTCTAATCTGTCCATCCTGCAAATGCAAAACCAAACCAATCTCTCCAAAGTCAAAACGCCACCAACGTATCATCCCTCGCCGCTCCACGTGACCATCTCGCAGCGCAAAATTCCAGAAACACGTTCTAGAAAACCCCCAAATCACTCAATAGTGGTGCGCAACACCTTCAACTGTAAGTAGAAAAAAAAAAAAAAAAACTCTTCATCAAATATCAACCCGCCACAATCTCAGCTGAAAGAAACGAATTCCTTGCAAGCAATCACTGCAGAATTTTCAACCGCCTTCACGAGCTCCGCGTTACGCAACTAAACTTCCAAATGTCGAAGGCTGCAAACAACAGAGGCATTATCGCTGCTCCACTCAGAGGCAGCCAGTTCCTCCATCTCTCACTCTCTGCAAAACCAGTTCAGGTTTACCTCGGTGGCGGCGCGCCATAGCTGAAGCTGCCTAAGTTCCTACTATCACTGTCCATCACACCACCATGCTCCCTGCGCGCTACCTGGGCATGGTGGGGACATGAAAACTGCAACTCCTGAGGGAGCTACCAGCATATGTCGTTCCTGTCGCTCTGCTCCATCAGAATAGAATAATATTGGATCTCCGTCTTATAAGCGACCCAAAAGGTGAGGAAGGCGCACAAAATCAGCCCAAAGAGGAAACGCGGTGGAAAATCCCACAAAGCTCGAGGTCGGAGCGAGGGAGAACCTCGCATCAGATCCAATGGAAGTTCACAGATCTCACTGGACCGTTTCGGCAACGCGTCAACTTGGGGCCGCCGTCGTGGGGAAGTTCTAGCTTTCTCCATTGACAAGTTGGCCGCATTCGGATAAACTTACCCAACTGGGAGGCGCATCTCGGCCACCTCGGATTCTCACAGTTTCCGCCCACTCATACACCGCCATGTCAGCTGCGGGGACATCAACACTATTCCTGAAAACCTTCACCACCACCATCGCGACACCGTTTTGCTCCTCTTTCAAACTCATCTCTCATCTGGCGCCAAACTCATTCTGTGTCGGTCGGTCGTTGCAACTGGCGTGCATGTGCAGCTATGGCGCATTCCATGTCTGCCCAGGTACATGTCCCATCTCTGGGATTAGGGTAGAGGTTTGGTTTGCAGTTTTGTTGGCATTGGCGTGAGTGAGAGGGTTTGGGTTTTCCGGAGGAGGGTTTAAGAGAACTGGTGTGTTTTTTTCACCTGGGGTTTTACGTTATTTTCCGGGGGTTTTGTCGGTGGGTTTGTGTTAGTTTTGGAGTGGTTTAGGGTGTTGGTTGAACCGCCATTTTTTTTGTGTGTCTGGAGGGAGACGCGGGAAGTACTACTGTTCATGGCGGAGAGAGAGAAAGTGAGGTTTTATTGCATGTGCGTTGTTCTTTGTCAAAAGTACTAGTTGTTTGGAGGGTGGTAGAATATTCTCTCTGGCATTCCGGCATCTTTCCGCCAAAGAAAGAGTATCGTTAGCCATGGTGCATGTCGCCAAAAACAAGGCCTAAGTGAGGGTTTTGAAAATCAAGGCCAAGTGTGCCTCTATGACTAGATTTTAGCTACTTCAGGAGAAACCCCGACAAGAAGTGTAGGGTTCATTTCAGCTTCCACAATCAGGGTCCAAGACGCTAACTTAGTAGAGGCTTGTTAAAACACTCAAGAGTTCTAGTGTCGAATTTTAATGAGTATTCCAGGTTGTTCATGGTACGTGAAATCGATGCAGTTTATGATACATTTTTTCTCTCTGTTGTTTGCATAAAAAAGCTCACAAGAGTAGGGTTCATGCCAGCTTCCACAATCAGTGTCTAAGATGCTAACTTTGAAGAGATAATAAGAGTTTATTGTCGTTGTGTTGAGTATCCACGGTGTGCATGGTACGTGAAATCAATGCAGTTTATGATACATTGGACGGTTGTGTTTGTTGATGTTTTACACCCTGTTTTGTTGACCGATTATTTTCTTCTTGCAGGATGCTCCTGCCGGTATGAACTACACGGAGTCATTGAGTAAACCGTTAGCAGAGTCTCGAGAGGAGGCTGCGCGCTTACAGATTGGTGGGGGCGGAAATGGAGAGTTCTTACTGGAGAAGTTTAACAAGCCTCTACTCGTAGCCCACATGGAAGAAAGCAGCAGGGATCGTGCAGCTTTCCAGAGCTTCGGTGCATCTGGTATGAACTCTTTACTTATGTTAAAGTCACCCAAAAACCTTCAAGAATATACTTCCTCTTTTTCTTTTTATTTCACCGGTCTTTCCTCACTCTCAATAGTTATTAGAGCACGATGGAAGAGCTAAACTCAAGTTAGAACTAGTTTTAGCGACCTTTAAGAATGAAGGAGAGTTTCAATCATGGTTCATCAGGTGCACTGTCTTTTCATGGTTCATCAGGTGCACCGACAGAGATGGCTGGGTCTGAAGGAAAAAGGGAAGTGAAACCCGATGTCGAGACTCCGTCTGTGGTGGTGAAGGTGGATCGGAACGGTGGCGAGCAGCAGCAGCCTCGCAAGACGCCAGTTCCTGCCAAGGAGGCGAAAGTGGCGGAACCCAGGGACACGAGCAGCATTCCCGGCATCTCCATGTTGGCCGAGAAGCCCATTCCTCCCGCTTTGTACAAGCACGAGGAAGTGATCGCCAGTAAGGAGCTCTTCGCGGACGCCCTGAACAAGTTCCACACGTTCCTCGGAACGCGTCTCACGTAAGCTTATCCGGACTTTTTATGTCAGTTTGGTGATCTTTAATCTTCACTTCACTTTGAGGCAAAGATACCATGAGTTTTGACCTCGTTTCTCATGTCTATAATCCTCTCAAAAGAGGAGAAAGGCGTCTAAAACTAGTTCTATCTTGAGTTCAGTTGAGAGACTACCAAGCTAGTCTTATCAGCTAATAAGAGTGAGAAAAGAGTAGTTTAATAAAAGAGAAGAAGGGGTCTCTTATTGACTTCAGAAAGAACTCTTAACATGGTGCAGGAAGAAGGGCAGAGGAGGGAGGGAGAGAGCTGCCGAGGTGAAATCGTTTGAAGAAAGCATCGCTGGGTAAGTCATGTTCAGACTGTTTTACTTCTTGGAAGAACATTCTTATCAGCTTGGCATGGTTTTTACACTTAAACCACGCTGTATACCGTATGTGCAGAATTCCGAAGTTGGGAGGAAATGACCTTGATCTGCATGTTCTCTACAAGGAAGTCACAACTCGTGGTGGTTTAGAGCAGGTATTTCGCTGATTAGTGCTACTCCATGATTCTTTGGCTGAGGTTAAAATCTACAGTTGTTGGTTGGTGCAGACTCTTCAGGTTCGGATGTGGCTAACATGTTTGTTGTTGGATCAGGTGATCAAAGACAGGAAATGGAAGGAGGTCACGAACTGCTTCAAGGAGGCGGAAACCACCACCAGTGCCTCCTATATATTACGCAAGTATTACGTTGGACTTCTGTACTACTTTGAGCAGGCCTATTTCCATGGGAAGACCGGCCCCCGGATTCCGCCTCCAAGTATGTACTCATTTCCATCGCTCTCTCCTTGAAACTCATTTCTGGCTTTTTTTATTATAAAATTTAACACCATCTGTTATTCTGCCAGTATCAATGCCTGGGCCAAGTCCTATGAGTGTCAGAACGAGCGACGGTGGATTGGGACTACCGACAGAGGGTCAACCGGGCTTCAAGAGAACCAGAAAGCGCAAGATTCTTCCGATGCAATCAATGCCAGGTACTTTTTCCCGACTCAAGCATTGTCAGTGTCGTGTGCATTATTGTAGTTCGGTTATGAATCTAGATGTCAGTGAAGTCGGCAAGCATAGAAGTAGTTTCACCCACCTGTGAAACTCTAAATCACAAGTTTTACAAGCCTCTAACCTCTCTTTCCTCATCTGATATGCCTTTTCGGATAACTGTATTGCAACACGTCTCAGGTTTGGCTAGATGTTGAAAGGATCCATTCACAGGAGGTGGCTGGATTGCTTCGAAGGGTGACGTCGTTGTTTTGTCTGTGCATCTTGCAGGGATGGATCCGGCGCAGCAGGTGGGGCTCACGGTGCGCAGCACGATCGAGGGGAAGTTCGAGCACGGGTACCTGGTGTCGGTGACAGTGGGGTCCGAGAAGCTGCGCGGCGTGATCTACCACGTGCCGCCCACGCAGCGGGCGCCGCAGCACGCCACCGTGCCGCACTACGAGGCCACCATCGGCGCCGAGCCCATCGTGGTGCGGGAGGAGCCCAGCAGCGGCCTGCGCGGCCTCAAGCGCAAGCGCCGCCGCGCCGACGACATGCCCAAGAAGGACCCCAACGCGCCCCGCCCCAACCGCACGGGGTACAACTTCTTCTTCGCGGAGCAGCGCGCCCGGCTCAAGGTACTGCACCCGGACAAGGACAAGGAGCTCAGCCGCATGATCGGCGACGCCTGGAACAGCCTCACGGAAGAAGAGAAGGCGGTGAGTGCCACTGGTTTTGAAGTTGATCACATCGTTCTTAAGTGAGGCAAAGATACCGTGAGTTTGGACCTCTTTCCCCACGTGATCTGTGTTTCGGAAGCTCTTTATTTACTGATCTCTACATGAATGTGCACAGCCTTACCAAGACCGAGGCGTGCAAGACAAGGAGAGGTACAAGATAGAGCTCCGTCAGTACCTGGACCTGTTGAAATCCCAGAACGGAAAGGTCCCGACTGAAGAAAAGAAGGCTGCTGTTGTGGACGCTGCTATCGACGCCGCTGTGAACAACGCTGTGGATGATGTGAGGAGCAAGGCAACTCCTGTGGCTGCTGCAACTAATGGAAGTCACCATCCTGACAATGGCAATGAGATTCCACCTCAACAGGCTCATCATCTACCTCATCAATGAGGGATTTTCCACCAAGATAGAGGTGAGTCGTCCTCTCATATTGTTTGAGAAGGAACCATAGGTTTGAGATTCTTCCGTTGGGGTCGTGTATTGATACGCTTGATTGTTACCACCCCTGGCATCCTTTACTTTATCTGATTTAGGGTCATTGATTTGTGACCAAGTACATAGTCGTGTGTTCAAAACAATCTGGTTCAATTCAAGGGCAGAATTTGACTCTCAATCATCCATTGGTTTCTGTTTTCTTGTACCACCTTTATATGATTGCAACGTGTGTCCTTTTCATTATTTCGAAAAATTCTACCTGGTTGACTGCCACATCACAACAAACAAGAGGTAGTGTTTTAGTTTGATGTGAGATGGCTTTGTAGTAATTAGGACTTGATGGTTTGTTGGTTCAGTACCTTCACCATCTCCGTCTTTGTCAACTGCATACACATCCCATGAAATTCATGAGGAACGGTTTTCAAGTGAGAAGAATGTCAGCTTTTACATTTGCAGGGGGGTTTGAAGAACTCACATTCGGTGATCATGGCCTCAAGCTGCTCATCTGTCAACTTACTACCGAGGCTCTTTGCCACTTTTCTAAGGTTCTTTTGCTGCTCATGCCATCACAATTTCACAAGGCAAGATATTACAATGTAATCTAATTATGTATTAGAAAGTCATTGAATCTAATTTTCTAACATGCAAGCTACCACGAAAATTGCTGCACGTACTGATATTTTTCCCCTGTTTTCTTCGTCGTAGACTGCAAACAATTTGTCAATGTCTGCTTCAGGGTTCTTCTCCTTATACTTCCTTAACACTTTCATGGCACAAAGAAACGTCATCAGTAAATGCAAGAACAAAAGAGTTTTTAAGGACCAAGTGTTTGTTCAGGGGAGAGAATTTATCATTTCACTTTAGTTATCTTTTGATCTGTACTAACAAAATTCACTTTTTTTTGCCGCATCGTCTCATGTAAGTTTAGAAGAAGATCCTTTGGTTAAAAGTTCCATCTTGATAGATTTTAATTAGTGGAGTAGAGATTCTTATAAATTGCCTTGGTACTGTAGGGGTTGAAGAAATGAGTAGAAGGTCAGGTTTGGCACTCTAGTGTTGAACAATTAATAAAATAACTAATAATTTGGGCACAAACAAATATTCTCACCGAAAAAACTTTACCAAATTAATTTTTTTTTAAAATAAGTCTATTTATTTAGAATTGGTTTTTGCCATGGGTTCAACATGATGGATGTAGCATAATATTCTAGAACTAATGTTGGAGTGCTTTAATTTGGGAGTATTTGGGAAGAGTGCAACTTTGAACTTCTTGCACTTATTTGGAAGTAATTCATGAACGTTATTAGTGTTGGACAATAATCTCTCATACACTTTTTCACATGACTTTGATATATTATCTTGTAATTTGAGAGAAGGATATGAAGTTGCTCGGAATGATATTTTCTAAAATATAAATGTTAGCTCTACATTGACAAAAAAAAAACACCTTGTAAAAATAAATTGATCATCTAACACTCTTACTGATTTGCATAAATTCATTCTCGCCAATCTCATCATTCTCTAACTTTGAAAATTGGTGCATGAGCTTTTGCACCTCCAGCTTCTTCACTTTGCATTCCAACGCTTTCATTGCAGCCTACATCATGTAAAATTTAGTGGCAAGTAACAAAGTGGCGGCCCCCAATGCAACATTGGAATGGTCAACATACATAGTAAAAAATTAAAAAAAACCCCTTGGATCATCTCCCATCTTTAATGATGTTTTACAATCACTATAATATTTGAAAAAGATGGGGCTTTTTCACATGTGAGGATAAGCTAACAAGAGTATGAGATCATGCATGTGGAAAAATGGATGAGTGATGATCACCTTCATTTCTCTATAGCAAAGTCTACCCACTTTTCGGGTATCGTAAAGCTCAAATGCCAGTTGGATGTCCTCCTTGTCACTCTCTTTGACATCAAAAAAGCCACTTTTATTACAAAAAAATGACCTAGGCCGGGGAATGAGGCTCCCGGGAAACGCGTTTGATTCAAAGCTCCTCGGTGTGCTTAGTCCTTGGAAGCCTTCTTGTCCCATTTCATCTGTGTCCCCAACAAAATTAACCCCTAAGGAATCAAGTGTCCATTGGGGGGACAATTTTTTTACTTTTACTACAATTATCTTTCAATCCAAACGGTCAAAATTAGATTTTTACCATAGCATCTCATGTAAATTCAATAGAAGATCCTACGGTTACATTCTCAAAAGGTTCATCTTGGCATTTTTTTTATCAATGAAGTAGAAATTCCTCCAAAATTCCTTGATCCTTTAGGGGTTAAATTACTGGGAGGAATTTTCAAAAATGTTACAAAGCTCTCCATGTAAACATCCATAAATTCCAAATTTAACTAGATATGATAGAGTTATCCGTAAAGTGAGACATGAGTTTGATCTCATTTCTCATTTTAAGAAGTTAAAATCAACCCTAAATAATTTCATATGTTTATATTTAGCTCGCCTTTCATCTCAAAGGAGGCTTAAACGTGAGATTAGAGACTACTATGTTCTTGAGTATATCAGCTATTAAGAGTGAAAACATAAAGTATTGAAAACATAAAGTATTGTAAATAAAAAAGAGGAAATACCTTATTAAAAGTTTTGATGACATTACAAATTATTTCAATAATCTCCAGAATGTGTACTTTTCATCGGAAAAACATGAGAATCTGGTCCTTTGACCTTCAAGCTCAAATCAGAATTTTTTTAGTAAAAAAATGGAATATTTAGTGGGCAGCAAGGTGTGTATGTTGAAACCTGAAATCATAACATGTTGAAATTGTCAATGTATGAATTATCAAAATTAAGGTGAACATAGAGCATTATTCACGATGAAGGAATAGTTCCACAACAACAAAAATAAAAATAAAAGTATGAATGTGTATACATTTTAGATTCTCGAATCATAATTTCTAAAATTATATGGCATACAAGAAACCCTTGAACCAAACAAACAAGATGCAATGGACACACAAACCAAGAGCATCATTCACATGCATGCAAAGACTTGTGTTGAGAGGCGGGTATAAGGTGGTTACAAGTTTGGTTATGAAAAAACAATGAGATAATGATCATAGTGTGGAACAATGAGAAAACGGATATTTAACAAAATGTGGGCAAAACAATCAATTGTCAACCAAAAAAAATACTTAAACTCAAAATTCATCTCCTATATTGAAAAAAAAATTGCTCATGTGGGCAAATTTTGAACAGGTATACAAGTAAAATGAATCAAACTTGTTGGCTACCCCCAACAAACAAAGATAGAAGCATAATAATTGTCACGAAATAGCCTGAAATTTCTAGTGAACCAAGGGTTAGGGTTTAGGAAATGGTCAATAATCTACATTTGAATATGGTCTTTTGGATATGATTAGTTTGAATGAGATGAATGAGGGCCAACTTGGTTACATTTACCACTAAAACACCATGATATTCATTATATTGGGAGATTTCCAGGACTTTGAAAGGTATGAATGATTTTCCCAATAGCAATTGTTTGTGCACTTTCAAGTTGAATATGTACCCATATTGTAAATATTGGACAAACCACGTCATGCAAATTCATTAAATATTTGCATGTTTAGGTCAACTCAAGAGTCAAATGTTATTTTGGGAGGCTCCAAATCTCCCGATATAATGAATATGGTGTTCTAAGTCTGGTTCTACGAAAATGTTTGTTTTGGTATCTGTTATCATCTGTTGTTTTAGTGACTATTATTCAATCTTAGATTTTGGAAATCTTCCTAATTCTTTTTTGGTTAAATCATCTAAGTCAAAAATGTTGGTTTTTACATTAAAATTTTAATTAGTACAAAAGTGGCAAAGGTAGTATAAGACATTGGGATGTATTTTACCACATGCAATTTGAACAATCATGTATAAGATAATTGGTTCAGGGTCGGAGTTCCAGGTCAATTAAGGTAAGCCCCCCTAAAATCGACAAGTTAAGGAATGTGCATATATGGAGAGAAGATACTTCCACTACTATTTTTCAGTGATAGCCAATAGAATTACAATTCCAACCCAAGTGATTTCATATTTTTCCAATGAAAATTGAATTAGTTATGAATTTTCAAACTGTGCAAGCATGTTTAGTGGGTGGCCAGCAGTAGGTACCCCCCATAACCAACAACCAAAAGTAAGGGTCTTGACTAATAGCAAACCTCCATTTGGAGCTGAGCTGGTGGTAATGGGATGGAAGAGGGTTGGATATACCCCAATTTTTTAGGAGTTGGCCGTGAGTTTATGGGGGGGCTTACCTTACTTGCTTCATATTTTTGTAACCTTTTTAGTCAAATGACAAGGGTAAGTGCTTACAACATACGTGTGAAAGTAGTAGCAGTTTTAATAAAAGGTTTTCAATTGTAGTTTTCTTTTATATATATATAGGTATTAAATTGTTTGGATTTCTTGTGTGTCCAGCTTTGTAGGCGTCGATGCTTTGGGGTAAGTTTTGCAGTGCTACAGACACGAATGCCCAGAGTTACAAACACGAAAGCTTGGTGTTGCGATTTCGGAGGCATTGCTTGGCATAGTTTGCACATGTAAATCATGTATCCGATTGTGTTTTCAGATTTTGAGTTATCGATTTTGGGTCACTTCACACACCATGTCATGCATTTGCCATGCATACTCTACTGATCGGAATTGGGTGCCTCTACCTTACACGAGATTTGGCAGATGCTTGTTGGAGCTGTGGTGGAACCTCTATGTCATCCATCATACACTACACGATGCCAAACCTCATCCATCTGTGCAGTTAGAAGCAACTTACGGTTCCAGTGGTGCAACCAGAGATGCAAGCTTATTCTGCGAAGAAACACCCTCGACAGCGGTGGTGCTGAAAATGATATTGCTAAGGATGAGTTTCTAGCTCAAGATGCGGATAGGCAAGCGCTAGATCGCAAAGCGCTATTGCAAAGCGTCAACACGTCTTCCATCAACCTTTCGGATGTGGAAACTAGGCATCTGCGTGAATTTGAATCAGTTTTGAGGAAGAGGCTGCAGAGTGAATCGGTTAATGATTCTGGACCCGTCAGAGCTTCTGCACCGCAACAAGATTGTTACTTTATAGACGTACCCACGCCCACATCGTCGGATGCTGCTGCTGCTGCTTTCACATGGCCTAACCATCACAGTCGGCAAGGTCGCACTGTTCCTCCGCGTATTCTCCCTCTTGCAGCCTCCGTTTGACGCAAATACTGTGAAAATAATAGCAACTTTAATGATGAAGTTTCCGTCGCTCACCTTTGGGGCTTGATATGCATCCCAGATGGCTGTGTTGCGTGACAAAATGGCTTCAAGCTTGGCAACCAGTTGATCCGACTCCACGTCAAGCGGCTGTGTCCTCCTCCTGAGAAAAACACCGCCACAGTTTTAGTTCACAGGTGAGCCGATCCATGGCAAGTTCCAACGTAATCCAATCTATCTCTCTAGCTGATATCTGCCTCTCATTGTACCCACAACAATGTGAAGAGTCCGTCACAATGACGTTTCCAAAGCAAGGTATTCCTGTCTGCCGGACTTGAATAATAAAAATGGCTGAACACGAACATGTGCATCAAGTGTGATACCAAGCGGTCCATAGAAACCACTGCATGTACAATACATGTTGTCTGTTGACTGACAATCTAAGCCTTCAGTGGGAAGGAAAGAATAAGCAGGCTACTCCCTTCATCACAAATTCTTCTACAGCACCTACTTGAAGGATCACTAAACTACGGACTTCTGATTAAACAATCCAACCTACCATAAAACCCACGCCTATACAACTATCTCTGCTGTTCTGTTCAGAAGAATGGTTCAACTCCCAGGCCACAAGCTAGGGACTCTTGGAACACATGTCATCGTTGTGCAGCTCCAGCATCCGCTTCGTTGGATTGCAAAGCCCTGTCATCACACAATGTCTTTCAGTCACTTTGATATAAAATATTATGTAGATATGCCGTGCGTTAGTATGAATTGTGATGATAAAATGAAAGCATTAGAGCTAGATGAAGTCATGATTGGTCTTGGCACAACCCGGAACAAAAAACAGTCATGAAGCTTCTTGGCCCTTGTCAAGTATTGTAAAATCAAGTTCTAACCGCCGAGAAACTTAGCACTTGCAGCAGATCTGCCACAAACGGTCAAATGATACTCAAACCGTTGAAGTGGCTTGTCCACATGAATTCGAAACGTACCTGAACATTTTGGTAGATCCCAGACAGCAATTGACGTAGGTCCACACTCATTTGCACAAATAGCACGATTGTCTTCATGAAGCACATCCATGCCTAACATCCATGCACCGATGGTCACATCTTCATTGATGAACTTGCGATACCTGCACAAAATAAAACAACAAATATATAAAAATGATACACCATTTATGTCAGCGTCCATATAATGAATGAGTTAGTCTCAATGACAGTAGATTTTCAATGTAGAACTCTCTTAAAATTGAGATAATTGCCACACCTTTGATTTTTGTTAGCGGCGAGATTTGCCACAACTTCTTTAGATAAAGCATAAATTGGTCCATACGCGTGCAAGAAGTACTCAGATCCGAGCATATACGCCTGAGGTTCATACCTGCACCATCAACAGATATATATATATATTACCATCCACTGAAAAATGCTGCCAACACCTCATCACAAATATGACCACACAAATAACCTGACGCTATCAGATCTGCAGACCATACTTGAACGTTTACATATATCAAAGACTCGTGGCGAGATGTGCAGCTTATTGAAAAATTAGAAGATTAGACAACAGATAAGGTGTAATTTCGAGAAACTGAACAAAGCATGGTACTTACCATTTGAATTTGGGATCTGTAATGACTGGGCCTTTCTTCATGCAGCCCAGATAAACCATGGGATGTTCTCTTGGTTTAGCAAGCAAAGTAGCTAATCGATCTGTGGGGCAAGAAACTCAAAAAATTAGAAGCTAAATTCGATAAGTTACAAGACCGGGCTGTGTCTGTGCTGGGCGAATCGATTGAACGTCAGCCGTATCCTCAAAGAATGAGGCCACTTCAAGATTACAACGACAAATGCAAAGTTCCGTTAATTAGAACTAAAAGACAGAGCAATAGAAATACACACTGAACGTTACAAACCTGGGCGCAGATAAATATCATCATCGATCTTCATGTAGAAATCTGCATCATATAAGGAATATGCCGTGCGGAAGAACGCTAATCTGTACAAGCAACAACATCGTGCCAAAGATAAATCAGCCAACAGAATGGTTCGCCTCTATATCAAAATATAATACATTTCATGTCTACAGAAGGTTCACAATGGTTGACATAATTTTAAAAGCTCTAGAAAAGAACTAAAGCAATATATATCCTGCTAGGCGTTTTACCTTGAAACCTCTAATACCTCAATTCAGCTCGTAAGAACAAAGAACGCCTTGCAGCTTCTTAAACATTGCAAAGTTCTCATTGGTTGCTGCTTATTCTTCACAAGAGCCTAATTGGTTCAACGAAGCTGGAAAGAATGCGCCATATCACAAATCTAAGCAATTACATCTGATAAGTGTACACCGCATTATCAACAACCAAGAATATTCTAGACATCAAACCACCAAAGGGCCGTATACAATCACCAGGATGTCGTGCTTTCTTCACTTAACTAAAACACTGCCTTCATGACTAAAGTCAGGGTATGCTCAAACCAACTTACGTTTTGAGAGTGAGCAACTTGTACTGCTCGTCAACGTCAAGGAGCAAAAAGTCTTTGTGCTCTTGAACCTCTTCATCCAAAGCCTTCATCTTTCGAGCATCATCAGTGTGGCCTATCACAAACCGAAATACCAATCCAGTAGTCTCCTCCAACCTGCAGTCGACGCTCAATTCCTCAAAACAGAATACTCTAACCATTTCATAAGAGACTCTAAACAATAAAACCTTCATTAGGTTGTTCCAGAATCAACCTAACAATTTCGGCCTCCTCCACACACAAAGAATGTGAATCCGTCTATAAAGTGCGAATGCCAAATTAAATTTCACGCTTAGATAAAGATGATTTTCTTAAAAAAGAACTACAAATTCACAAATTGTTCGTCTAATGTACGCGATTCAATAACAAAGAGAATCATTAGAATCGTCTGCAACCAAAGCATTTGGAACTCATGCTCACAATTAGATCTATTCTTGAACGATTTCATGCTTACTTTTTAAGTCCTTCAGGAGAGGACGGAAACCAGGTCTGCCGCAGCGCCGTCCGCCGCGGCCCGGAATCAAACCCTGTGTTAATCCCGACAAACCCCAGCACTTTCGGCCTCACGGCCTCGCTCCGCTTCCCCTCGCCATCCAAAAGCTCCACCAACCCGCTCCCAACGCCATCATCCTGACTACTCGCAATATACGACAAGCTGTAACCTCCCGACACCTTCCCCGTCCTCTCCGCGCCCGCAACCTCCCCTCCTCTCCCGCCACACAAGATCGCCCAGTCCCGCACTCCCGTCACGTGCAGCAGCACCAGCCACACCAACGAGGTGATCACCACCGCGCCGTACACCCCCGCATTGGCCCCGCCGCACACGCCCCGCCGGCTTCTCCTCCCCGGCTTGTCCTCCCCGTAGCCCCCGCTGCTCGTCGGCAGCGGCGTCATCGACGACTTCCGCACCGAAATCCCCGACAACGGCATGTCACGCACTCTCCTAAACCCGAACGCTCGATCCAAAATGAACAATCCAAACCCTACGCGATGAGAACAATCCGATACACAAGCTGCTGCAACTGATGCAGCAATCCCCGATCAAAACACTGGCAGACAGCGAAATGTTTGCTTCAGTGCTGTTTCGATCGCGCTCACGTTTGACCCGGTTCATACCCGTCTTCTTTTTCCCCTACCCCGACCTCCGGGTATCGATATTGTCAGGGTATCACGTGCCATTCACCCTTATGCCCTGTATTCTACATGTATGGTGTCGTATTTGGACGGTTCACATACCGTAGCCAAATGAAAGATGTCAGTTGCAGACTCTTCAATCCAAAGGTGTAAGTCTTGCTAAACTTTTATACATTTTTTGTATTCTATAGGGTGAGATATGTGATAGTATATTCGGTTCCCATGGGTTGTTTTAGGGTTAACCCTTAAACATCAGTTGGGAATGGTATTTAATGGCGCATATTATATTTTGTAAACTAAACGACCCCAAGAAATGACCCCCTCAAACTCGCACATTACGCCTATTCTAGACTCATTAATCACATCCTTCAACATCCAACACTCGTATTGTTCATCCCTCGTCACATGCTCTACCCAACTCACTAAGAAGAAGAAGAAGAACGCCGGTTCCCGAAGGGAACCGGCGTGAATAAAGTGTCTGTTCGTTCCATTGCTAAGACCATGCCCACCGGACAAGGAATTAGCGAACTGGAACTACTTCCCCCTTTCGAGGGTAGACACTACCCAACTCACTAAATTTCACTCACCCTGTGAAAGAGACAAAATCTTTCGCTTGCTAGGAAATGCCTTTAACCACAAATGGATTGGGAATGGAATTTCACACCCCCACAATGTAGAAGATACACAACAAACAGTTCACTGGATAAGACTCGTCGCCAAAAATGATCTAAACTCTACTTCCACTATTATCATCACACCAGACAATAACTGGTACCAAAACTTCAACCCATACTTAGGCCCATTCCTAGACTCTCACATCGTAGCTCTATTTAGGGCACACTCGATACCATATGGAGAACCCACCTTACCACCCGAGCTATTTTAAAAGCCTAGGCTTGAACCATCTACCATACAAATACTATGCATACACCATCAAAATAACAAAATTGGTACCACGAAAGAACTTGCCCTACTCACCTCCAAAACAAATAACCTCAACATAAGCCAAATATATACAAAAATAGCTCCACCTATACCTTTCCAAACCCAGTGAATCGTAACAAAAAATGGTCCCAACTTAGACATGTCAACACAACCTTACCTCACCACACCACCCCCCTCTCCACATATTGTGAATATATCCCCTTAAAATTTCACTCCGCATATAATTACTATTCAGATGGTTCCTTTAACTCCTAAGAGCCCAAGTATACTTGGGGCGTACGTTTTGGTTTTTTGGCATGTACCTTTGAGTGGAAAAAATACTCCGATTCTTATGAAAATTTTGCACTACATTGTCCTTAATGAAATCTATATGGGAAATTTTTCAAATATGATTTTGGACTTTTGGTTCAAAAGTTATTAGCCTTCAAAGGTCAAAATGGGGAGTCTGGACTATAGGGGCAGCCATGTCAACCAATGCAATTTGAGGAGAAAAATGGGGTAGAATTTTGGGATAGAGAGGGCATGGAAAGGAGTCAAGACTTTTATGCACGAAGTCCAAGTGGAAAAAGCTTTGAAAATTATTGATAGAGCCATCAAAATAATTTTTTTAAAATAGCAAACAACCAACCGTCAGCTGGCCCACCAGCGTCCCGCGCCAGAAGCGGGTCCGCCAAGAATTTTTTTTTAAAAAGTTTTATTAATTTATTAATTTATTATTTTATTATTTTTGTGTCCAGTTGTAGGGCTGTAAACAACGGGACGAATTGGCCACCCAATTTCAAGTACTGTCCTTTCCCATAATGCTTTATTTATTCCATATATTCATGAAAATTATGGATTTTACTAATTTAAGTCAAATCTTTTTCTAAAATTACTGAAAAAATAAATTGAAAGTTCCCACCATTGGGATTCTCAAATGCAACAACTTGTATGAAACAAACAATTTCATATCACTTAATATGTAGTAATTGTCATCATTTTGTACCCCCTTTCACTAAAGTATATATTTCTACATCTATTACCCCTTGAATTGACCTCAAATTTTGCACACAAATAGCCAACAACATATAAGTCATATTGGTAAAAGATTTGATCACAATTCAATGTAAAAACTAGAAGATATGCCTAGTCAAAGTAGGCTGACCTTGCCGAGCAAAGGGGGAAAAATACTTTTCTTTGTACTGCAAATGCTATTATCTTCACATCTGTGCGGTGGATTGCAACCAAATTAATATTCTAAGTTGATATACATGTCTTTTTCAAGATTTTACGGTTAAAAGATTGAAATGAGACTTTAATGTTAGATTTTGTTGCCACTTGTTGGTTATGGCAGTTTTGGAATGTTTCATGAGGGAAAATGCCTTGGGCTTTTAGGGGTTAAAGAACCAACAAAAGTCAGCCTGGGACATTGGCAGAGAGAGAAAATTGGCTTTGGTATATACAATTGAATCAACCAAAGGAATATTAATTATCCAAAAGACTCTATGGACTTCAAAATATCCACAGAGCTAAAATGATGGCCCTCCATAAAACCCTCCAAATCATCACTACACAATATACTAATGAGCCCGCACACATCTTTATAGATTGAATAAACGTATGGTATGTATTAAACACACAAATAACACACCTTGCCCTCCACAATAGCCACCTCAACCAAGCCATACTAACAACTATGGTTCAAATGCTACAAAATCGAACATAAACAACAACCCTCCATAAAGTTAGAGCACATGTAAATATATAATAAAACGAACAAGCGGATAAACTAGCCAAAGAAGGACTAGGTAAATCCCATAGAAATGCCAAACATCTGCATGAACAAGCCCATCCTAACCCCATACTATCTTCAAAGAGAAAGTTGGCCTTTTATGGAAGACAACCCGGACAAAGGCCCCATTAGATTTTTGAATAATACCTCAAAAAATAAGAGTTGATTAACAATCTCGACTTGATCTTAGAAAGTCTCCTCAACATAAACAAGTGGACCGGTAATAACAACATTGATAACGAACTCCCTACAATTTTTTGGAAAAATCCCACAAATTGCAGATTCACAAAAAACATGCCTTATCAAAAGAAGAAGAACGCCGGTCTCCGGAGGAGGCCGGCGTGAATAAAGTGTTTGTTTGTTCCACTACTAAGACCATGCCCACAAGACAAGGAATTAGTGAGCTGGAACTACTTCCCTCTCTCGAGGGTAGACACTATGTAACAAGAAACAAAAGAACCACAAGTCAATCAACCAACCAACGAATCACAAACCAAGCAGCTAGCCAACGAACTAACCACAAACCAGGCAAGTAGTCAAAAAACCTTAAAAACCAAGTAGTCATGAAAATCAAGGCGGGGGGAGAATTAAGGGGGGGGGTCCTATGTATCGGGGAGGGCTTGGTTGTTTTCGATTTTGCGTTTATGTAGAAGAATGGACATGGCATGTTGGATAGCTATGGTGTTAATGTTTTTAAAGGATGTTTTAATTGTTTCAATGGGTATCTTGAAGGTGTCTTCTAGAGTTTTCATAGATGGGATAAAGGTGGTGGCCCGAGCGCCGGCTCTGATTACCATAAGGGGGTCGACATTCCATCCGAGGGCGATGATGTTGTCAATAAGGGGTTGGTATTTGTCTATTTTGTTTTGGATTGTTTCCGGGGAAAATCTATCGTTGCAATATGTGAATTCAATGAATTGAATGGTGTAGTCTTGGTTGACGTTATCGGGTGGTGGGTCATTGTATGGTAAACCTTTGACACAAAGGATGTCCGGTTTGAGCCTAGCGTTGCAATGACATCTTTGGGTCGTACATGAGCATGGAAGTAGCCAAGGGGGGACCGTATTTTCTTGTGGTTTGTTATTGAAAGTGCCGGCGTTCATTAGTGTAAAACATCTCGATTTATTGTAGGAGGTGATTAGTTTTCGGACTTCCCATACCGCTTTGTTATGTCTTTTAACAATTAGGGAGTGTATGTGGTGGTTTTGGCATTTGAGTAGAACATGTAGCCATGTGTCGGGGTCCGTTGAGGGGCATATGGGGCATGTTATGGATGGAAATCTCTCTATTCCAAAGAAGAGTTGTTTACGGGCGTTTCCCATGTATTGACCGGTACGGAATTTGATAAGGCATGTTATTTGTGAGTCGGTGATGATGGGGTTTTTCCAAAAATTTGTAGAGAGTTCATTGTCTATGTCATTGTTGTTAGTCCACTTTTCTATGTTAGGAAAGTTGTCTGTGATTGTGTCAAGATTGTTATGTAGGTCTTGTTTTTTGAGGTATTTGCTTAGGAATCTAACCGGGCCTTTATCGGGGGTGTCTTCTTTGGAGGGCCAATCTTCTTTTTGGAAATAGTAAGGGGTGGCGTGGGCATGTTCATGTGGGTCTTTGGCATTTTTATGTGATTTCATGCCTTATCAAATTTTGTACCGGACAATACATGGGAAATGCCCGCAAACAACTCTTCTTTGGAATAGAAAGATTTCCATCCATAACATGCCCAACATGCACCTCCACGGATCCGGACACATGGCTACGCGTACTCTTCAAATGCCAAAACCATCACATATACTCCCCAATCGTCAAAACACACAATGTAGGCAGTATGGGAAATCCAGAAACTAATTGTATCCTTAAACAAATCCTGATGTTTTACGCTTATGAACGCGGGAGCCTTCAACAATATTCCAAGAAAAAACAGGGTCCCCCATGGCTATTCCATGCACATGTGGAAACTCAAAGATGTCATTGCAATGCCAGATTTAAACCAAACATACTATACATCAAAGGACCACCATATAGAGACCCCCCATTGGACTACATTAAGACAAACCTTACTATTCAATTTATTGAATTCAAATATTGTAATGATAGATTCTCCCGAGAAGCAATTGAAAACAAAATCAATAAATACAAACCACTTATTAATGACATTACAGCTCTTGGATGGAAAGTTGACCTCCTTGTTGTCATCGCCGCCGGAGCTAGAGCTACTACCTTTACCCCCCTCTATGAAAAGTCTTGAAATAACATTGAATATCTCCATTAATCCAATCAGAAAGCCATTCACAAAAATTAACACCATTGCTATCCGACATGCGATGTCGATACTCCTACACAAACATAAAATTGAAAATAACCAACCCCTCCCACAATCAAATGATACCCCCTAAAAACTCTCAAAAGCACACTTTTAACGTTTACATACCACCACTTTGAAATGAGCCCTGTGGCTCTGATTGGTTATTGTCCCTTGGATACTCGTTACTAGTTACCGGTTACATTGTGTCTACCCTCAAGAGGGGGGAGTAGTTCCATACTACCAAACCTTTGTCTGGTGGACATTGGTTACGAACAAACACTTTATTCACTCCGGCCCCCTTTAGAGACCAAAGTTATGCCCCCTTCAGAGATCAAAGTTTTGTATATCATATTGGTTCTCTATTACTTTTGGTACCTTAGGACTGGAACATGATTGGATAGACGGACGGAGACTGAACTTGGGACATGAAATTTGCTTTTATTTTCACTTTTACAATTTCAATTATTTTATGTAAACCTATAGTAACCATTGGGGACAAGGGGTCAATACACTAGTTGTATATATAGAGAGAAAAGATCCACTCCACAAACTATTTTTTACTTCTGAGATATATACATATAGAGCATTGGAGCCATGTCACCTCGTTACGACACTTTGAAGACAACATAGAGGTCTAAGGGCCAAACCACACGAGAGGAAAGGCAGTGAGTTGGATGACTCACATTGGTTTAAATTAGCAAGTGGTTGCCACATGAGAGGAAGTAGGGGGAGTGGCAAGAATGACATGGAGCAACTTTGTAGCTTTGGAATTTGCATTGGATGTTGCTTTGGAATCTACATGGCAATGACTTGGCACAATAATTGCCGTTGAAAACTATCAGGCACTAGTGCTTGGAAGTCCACAGGCACTAGTGCCATGTTGGAGGAAAAGAATATTTTTCGTGCCACTAGTGCCATGTTGGAGGAAGTGTCGGGTCCACCATCGACATGGTCCCCGCTCCTCCTCCTCCCTCGCGACCTCGACTCTCCGCATGCCTGCTTGCCACCGCCTGCACTCCGCCTTCGCTCCACTTGCAGTCCGCCTGCACTCGCACTCCCGCATGCACTCCGCATGCTGAAGGCCTTCCTCGACCCTCCTCCGCGACGTCGCCCTCCCCGACCCTCCTCCGCGACCCGCTCCTCACCTCGGCGACCTCCGCTGCACCAGCTCCGCACCCCTTCACTCCGCCTGCGCCCTCCCTGGCTCTGGCTGCAGATCGCAAGAGGGAGCACCTGCGACCCATACCACACCCGCCCTCTTTGCAAACTGTTTTTTATCTTTTGAATTGTATTTTGGTTTTCTTCCGGTGCATTGAATGGACTCGCTGGGGACAATGCCAGACGCCAATGGTTCCAAGCCGAATTATGGCGCAACAGGTTCCACTCCTCCGCCGGTGCCCGCCGAATTTCATTCGCAGCTTCCTATCATGACCCCGCCTCCATTTTTCCAAGGATTCGCAGGTACACCGAATCAAATGCCGTTCATGTTTCCGCATTCCTTCATGCCCCATGTTCATGGTGTTGGATTCCCGCCTCCTGTCCAAGGCAGTCCTTCCGCCACCATCGACCTCACCGATCAATCCAAGCCGGCCAAGAAACGGAGGGTTCTGAAGAGGAAAACCGAAGGGGTCAAAATGGATGTTAGGAAAGAGAAGCTTGAGCTCCTGAAGCATCCTGGCCCCTGGAAAGATCACTGGGTCATACAACTCATCACCATTCGGGGTGAAATGCAAAACACTTTCAGTGCTCCGCCAAAGCAAGGTACTGTGTTCCTTCAATTCTCTTCTATTTTATTTTATGGAAACAAATCACGGCTATGCAGGACACGGTTAGGTATTGCAGCTGAGGAGTTTGAATGCATCTGAGCTCATTGACATCATCTGGTGGAGGAGATCACTGGACGCCGCTTGTTGCTTGTGAGGTAAATTGTTGCTACTTTTCTTACTTTTAATTCTTCAGTTATCAATAAAAGGATATGTGAATTGGACTAGATCAGCTTGGGAGGTTGCTGAAGCTTGTTCGACATATCTATTGTGGGAATGGTGATATTTGTGGGAATATGGATTCCAGGATTTGCAGAGTATGGTTATGGGTCATGTGTTCTGAGTTTGATGAGTCCTTTTTGCCAATGCACCACAATGCACATTTGCCATGTGGTTGTTGTGTTTCATGTGCTATGATGGCATTTGTGATGAGTGATTGGCAGTGGAAAATTAAGTTCATTAGGTGCACTTTATGTTGTGATTGAAGAGTTCAAGTGCAGAGGAAAGCATTTTAGGTGTTCTGGTTATTCTGGTGAATGCATTTGGCAGTGGATATGATCACTATCAGGTTTAGTTTACCTTGCTACAGTGAGGTTAGATTGGTGTATTTGGGGGTTGTAGCTCTGAGATGGAATATAAGTGTTAACCTTTGTATATTGAGAGCTGATTTGCTCATATATGTGATCTTAACGCTACCCTTGCTGGGATTATTGCAGACACAGGTTGATTGAGGCTGTGGAAAGTGCTGGGTGAATCTTCTTATGTGAAACATATACTGGGTTCCTGTGCACATGCAGGTGTGGATAATTGGTCGCGATTGCACACCAAGCTTGTTTCAATGTGCCCGGATTTCATAAAGGATAGCGAAGCCTGCCGAAAGAAATGGAGTGCCATCTACAACGACTACAAGGAGGACAGGGCCATGAACGCGAAGTCAGGGTCGCACAGATCAGAGAAGTGCCGTTGGTACCAGCTCGTGGATGAGTTTATGCAAGATCGGGTGAACGTGGTCTCACATGCACATGCGAGCGCTGTAAATCCAGATGGGCCCAAGTACACGGCCACATCCGACACAAACACAACTGAGGAACAAAGCAAGGAGAGCACATCCAAATCTCCCGAGCCTAAGCGTAAGGAAGAAATTTTTTTGGAGCGTTGCATTGGTGAGATAAGAGAGAGTAGTAAAAGCCTCATGGAAGGAATGAAGGCCAGCGATGACATGAAGATGGCTTTACTTATAAGCATGCAGCAAACAATGCAGAAGTTAGTAGAGAAGCTCTAGGTAGTTGCTCTATCAGTCATCATGTTCTGGAAAAGTTTCTGCAATGCATGCCTTTGCCTTGGCCATCCAGAGACTCTTTGCTATTCCATTCCTTCTTGCACAAAGCTCTTTGGATGTTTTCCCTCCTGTGCCCATTGCAATTTGAAACTCCTTTGCACATTCTTGCTTCATGTATTCCAGGGTCTCTCTGTAGTTGTCATCAATGCTTGCCAAGCTCTGTAGTGCGTGGTTTGCGATGGCCAATCTCTCTTGTGTGGATGTCCCTACTTGCCTGCCGGTGGATAGACCGTTGTGCACTTCGTCCGTCGCCTCCTGCATCCACTCGGTTTTCCAAAAACTATCCCCGAATATGATGCAAATGTTATGCAACACCAAGCATGTGCTCACAAGTTCAGGGACATTCTTCAAATGCACGTCGACTCTCTTTAACAAGATGCGCCACCTGCCCTTGAGCATCCCAAATGCTCTTTCGACGCACATGCGTGTGGAGCTCTGCACAAAATTCCAATGGTACTCCTCTCTTGTCAAGCCGTCTTTGTGGCCCCTGAACGGAGCCAGCATCCAGGGGCGACAGGGATATGCAGCATCAGCAACCAACGCGTACGGTGAGAGTCTTCCGTCCTCACAGAACTGCCCAATATCGGTTCTCGCCCACAAGTTGGCATCATGCATCGAGCCCGCCCAACCTATGTCAAAATCCCAGAATAAACATTTACTAGAAACCACCCCCTGCAAGAGGATGGAGTGGAATCCCTTACGGTTGTAGTAATCTGCGGCGTGTAGCTGGGGCGCCACAATGGGAATGTGGGAGCCATCCACGGCCCCCACCACGTACGGTATGTTGTGAATGTCCTGAAACTCTTGTGCAAATTTCTCCATAACGCTAGCTGAAGGCCATCTAATGAATCTCTTGAGCAAAACGGATTTCACGGCACCACAAAATTGAGAGACCGCAAGTTGACTTGTGGAAAGACCAATTCTATACAAATCTGCGATGCTTTGCATTGAATTACCTGTCGCTAATCTGGATATGGATACAGCAACCTTCACCTGAACAGGAACTGCAAGTCGCATGCTCGTATCCTGCCGCAGCATGAACGGTGCAAGGGTGCTACACAAATATTCGAATGTCGACACATCCATGCGCATTCGCCCTTTGAACTCCCTCGCGTTAAATGACCCCAACAGATTTTGATCGAAGAATCCAGGCTGGTGCAAGCCTCTGTCATGGGCCCACAGGCGTCTAGGGCGAGCTGCAAGAAGTCTCCTAAATCCTCGCAGTGCTAATGTCATGAAACATAGCTGCTGCCACTGCCACACAAGAACCGCACTCTGATCTCTTGACATACTCTCCAGGATGACGAACAAAGAGCATTGGAAAACAAACAGAATCATGAGCCTCCGGCCCTCGACGTCCATGTTTGAAGTCTAGGGAGTGTCTTTGGCAAATCCTAGCTAATAACCCTCAAACATAGAGGCTGCAAGATAAATCAAAATGGGTGAAAATAAAAATCAGCCAAGGTTGGCTGCTGTAAACAAACCTCTCTCTGTGACGCTGAGAGCAGCTGCAATCTCGTTTTCAAAAGAGGGAGCTCTCTGGAGCCTGTAGCAGCCTTCACCTGCTGGGCCACCCCCTCACATCCGCTTCTCTTGGCCAGCAGGGAGCCCTCTCTGCCGCCGTGTGGTGGAGGTGAAGCACCATACCATAACGTGGCCCAAGCGACCTAGGCTAAACCATAGCCTGCAAGGAGATTTGGCCTGCCTGCCGTGTGGTAACGGCCTTAATTTCTCACCTTATTTCAAGTATCCGCTCCTTGTAGTAGTCAGCATCATTTATTGTTTTGCAATTTCGAGATGGAGATGATGCTCTTTGGTTTCTTGGGCCCGGTCTGTTGTGGAGGGAGGGATCACAGATAGGGTCCTAAATTTGGGAGTACTACATCTATTAATAACTTGAGAGTGTGTTCTTGTAGGTGTTCCCATCTCTTGCTGCTCTCAATGTCTCTTGCCGTGCTGATCTTTACCCCGTGCCGATCTTCGCACTTTGTGGTGAGTCTTCCAATGCTGTAGACGCTCGTGTTTTTGTAGTCTTGTTTCGTGGAATTTTATGAAAGCTATGGTGCAATATCGAGGTGGAGATGATGGGCTTTGTTTTTGTAGTTCTGTTGCCGTTGTAGACTGAGGGATTCGCAGATATGGCCCTAGGTTTTGGAGTTTTGTATTCATTAATAAGCTGAGAGTGTATTATTGTCGGTGTTCCCATCTCCTGTTTCTCTCAGTTTCTTGTGTTGTGCCGATCTTTGCTCTATTTGGTGAGTTTTTCAATGCTTTAGACGCTTGTGTTTCTGTCATCTTGTTTTGAGAAATTTTGCGAAAGCTGTGGTGCAATTTCGAGGTGTAGATGATGCATTTTGGATTTTTGGCCGTGGTCTGTTGTAGAGGGAGGGAATCGTGGATAGGATCCTTGGTTTTGGAGTTTTTTATTCATTAAGTTGAGGATGTAATGTTGTAGGTGTTCCCATCTCCTGTTGCTGCTCTTAGGATCTTTGCTGCTTCTTTTGGTGAGTTTTTCAATGCTGTAAGAAACCCTAGGCAGGGAAAACAAACCTTAGCCACGAAAACAAAATCCTAGCGAGGGAAACCAAATCCTATCATGTCTTCCTCAAGTAGCTTGGATCACACCTTTCACTTCAAGGATTTAAACATGAGTGCAAACCCTAAAACCTCATGAAAACTGGCTGATGAGAACATGGATGTGCCAGGTCCCCAAAAGCAAACCTCTAAAATCTAGGTGACGGAAACAATACCTTCGTAAAATCCTGCGGGATATTACATTACAAATAGCATTACAAATGGCACATGTTGATCAGCCCTAGACGCTCATGTTGCCATGGTCTTGTTTCGTGGAATTTTATGAAGGCTGTGGTGCTAATATGTTGAGAGTGTATTATTGCAGGTGTTCCCACCTCCTGCTTTGAGTTTTTTTGTGACATGAGCAAAACATGGGGTGTCATCTTTGAAAAATGAAATCAAAATTTTTTCGCTTATATTTGATGAAGAATTAGAGCTCATATTAGAATGAAAATTGGGATTCATGCCTCGGTCATAGCTCCGTCCTTTAAGGGTTAAATAGTCCGCACGATGCCAATTCTCACTTTTGACCGATAATCCGTATGATCAATAAGAAAGTTTACACCACATGTTGTTGTGAGAAAACAAAAAGAGAAATATATAAAGATATCTAGGTTTTATGTGGAAAAGAATAAGTTTTTTTGGTACCTTGCCCGACAATGAGTGACAATGTGTGAAAATGTTTGACTTAGGTTAGTATGATATTTTTCACTAAAGACAATAATTTTTTTTTACAAGACTAAGGGAAACAATATTACTTGCGAGTATCAAAAATCTCACATTCATTAGAGTGCCCTAGCAATAGTTTTTGGAGGTGCCCATGTTGGCCGCTCTCCCCATTTGAAATTCAGAAACCTATAACTTTTTCATCAAATGTCGGATTTAGGAAGAAATTGTTCTCCCACTTTAAAGGTCTTTGTAATGTCCTTCTACAATCAAAATTTCAAAGAGGAATGTTGGAAATTGACACCATAGGAACCTGTCGAAACTTTCAAAAAGCCCATTCTTGACAATTGGTTCTTTAGGGGTTAAATAAGTCTAAACTAAGCTCGTGCGGTTAAGTTTTGAAAGTGAAAGCTTTCGTTTCCCTTCTTATTGATTGCACTACAACGTGCCGTTCTGAAGTGTTATTGGCGTAGACATGCCTTGTTGTCTTAGGGGTTAATACAAAAACCTACAAAATGAAGATGAAATACTTGCAACAATGGACAATATTGTTTAATGTAGGGCATTCACGATGTCCAGTAAACCACTAATATTCCATGCTCTTTATTCAATGAAGAATTATCAATTGCCACTCTCACAAATGTTGATTTCCATCAATGAAAGTTGTATACATGTTGATTCTTGAAGGTGATGTTTTACAATACCAAAAAGGCAATATGAAATAAGTTTGGCTTCATTCCTACTTTCTTTTTAACACATTTGAATTTTGCCCACTGATGCTCACCGTATGTTTTTGCAACGAAAGTGACTCGAAATTGGTCATATTTTTTTTGGTCACAATATATAGAATCTAAAGAGTCTCAAAGATGCCAAAAATAGCACGTCAACCCAAGTCACACAGTTTCACATATTGTTGGTCAAGGTACTCATACGGAACCATGTTCTTCTCCTCATAGAACTTAGAGATCTTCTTATTTTTTACATTATATTTTTTATACTACAAAATAGGGGGTGACCATTCTTATTTATCGTATGGATTTTCATCCTAAAACATACCTAGTTCTAAAAAACAAACAGAAGTTGAGCCGGTGATTTTTGAACCCCCATTCCTTCCAAAATTATTTTGAAGGTACTACCCCCCTTGGTTTACGTCTAGAAATCGGTGTACAACACTACAAGGACATAACACTATGATTAGCATGGTGGTAATAATTATAGATCTCGTGTAGTGCAAAAACTTTAGAGCAAGTGAAGTTAAATTGTGCAGATCCGCTATACGCCGGGATGAAAAAGGATCTTATTTTCTACTTCAAACACTGTAATCTTTCACTCCCTGCGGTAAAAATTAGTGAAATCTTTTGATGACATTAGGAAATAGGTCTTTATTAACATCACACAACTAAGTTTGGAATCAATAAGTTTTTGTTTCCCTCCTTAGTCATGCCAAACCGTGTAAAGGGCAATGCCATAAAATATACAATAATTGAAACTCTAGGATCCACCCACATTCTCTGCGGAGCCTCAGCCATTGTCTCCGCATCGGTGAACATGTAGCTTGATGCAGTTGTCATGCCCTAATCACATACTCCGATGAACACTCGCGATTCATCGTCTGAAAAATGGGGGAGGATATTGTCCGGAGATAAGTTGTTGTAAAGGTAGCCGCTCTTGTGTACTACGTTCATGATGTGCAACAATGCCCATGCATGCTCAGTCTGTTTCTTGCGAAATCGTACAAGTTGATGAGCACGAATAATCTCGTCCTCTCGATAATTTCCGTACGATAAATGAATGTACACGTCATCACCGTACGGGTAGTCTCGATTGTGCATCTCTTGTATCGTCCCCCCATTCCACCAATACGCACACCCTTTGTATGAGGAGGCATGGATGGCTACAAATCGTATGACGCCCGAGTGTGGAATTATCACTACCATTGATTCGTTTCGGTTCCATTTTGACTAGGTCCGGCTTTGTTTGCGCTTAGTTGGACAATTTTGCAGCGAACTCCCAAAATGGTTTAATGCGGGGAGCTCCTTCAATCTGAACTTTTTGTATGGTGGCATATCCACCTCTCTCGGTCATGCATCCACTGCAATCACTCTCGTTGTTGCACGAATTGCAATCAAATGCACCATTTGATCTTGTTCCTCCCGTCTTCCCCCCTCAGAGTTCTACGAGCCCACAGATCTTCGCCGGTTCCGATTTTTTGCAAACGACTTCATTTGAGCGACAAACAAATCCGACTTCAAAACCATCTCATTAAAAGCTTCGTCACCTCCTCTACGATCTCTCCCATATTCGCCAGTAGGTTCTTTGAATTCCATAGTACATCGTGCACCCTGCTCTCGAGGAACTTCAAATACACCCGCTTCTTCATCTCCGCAAACCACTCTGGAGCATGCCGTGCAGCCATCATATACTGTGTCATCTCCACCTTGAATTTGTTAGGGCCCTTGTCACGGTATCTCACGTACTTGCTCTCCAAAGCTCGTACGATATTTTCCTCATAGAATCGTATAGACAATTCCATGAGGAAATCCTTGCACTCTTCAGATGGAATGTTTCAAATCGGGTGCAAATTTGGCGCACCGAAGTCCGCCACCTTTTGTTTCTACTTGTCCCTCGGCATCTTCATTTGAAATTGAATTTGAGCATGATAATTAAACTCTAAATAGTTTTAAAAAAAACTTTGTATAGTTCGACGAAATACAATTTTTTTTTTAAAACTTTGTAAAATTCGACGAAATACAATTTTTTTTTTAAAACTTTGTAAAATTCGACAAAATCTCCCCCCCAATAAATCACTTTTCAACTCCCAAAAATGAGGAGCCACTGGATGGTATTTGACTCTACTGAGTTAGCTTGAGGGTTGCAACCCACCTACTCGGGGTAAGTCCTTCCTTAATTTTGAGCTCCTTGATTTCTTGCTTCAGCTTTCTAATTTTACAATTATTTGTCGAGTTGCGAGTATTGCCACATTCATGACATGCTCCTTCCTTCTTAGTCCGTTGCTCTCCAGAGCCGCTCTGAGATGATGCTGCCTTTCCTCGACCACGCGAGCTGAAGTTTCGGCCTGAGTCCTCGTGAGCTAGAGCGAGAGACATAATTGGCGCCTTCCTTCACTGAGAGCGCCTCTTCCGATTCTTCAAGCTCCTTTTCCCGAATACGAACGCCTTCTTCTATTAGCATAGACTCCAGATCCGTGAAGGACGGAGGAACGCCACAAGTTGGCGAAAGAAGGACCATGAAGGAGGTAGGCCAGTGAGAACTCTTTCAATTATCTCGTCATCTGAAATGGTAACACCAATGCTTGCAAGATTTGCAATGAGAGTGTTTATACTAGCTAAATGAACTTCTAAGCTCATTATCTCAGTCATTCTGAGATTGTAAAGTTGCTGCCTCAATAACATCTTTCTATTCGTTGACTTTGATTCAAACATTGAACTCAGTTTACACCAGATCAAACTAGGTTCTTTGACATGCATAATATGCGGCAAAACGGAATCTTTAACTGAAGCAACAATGATCTCAGTAGCCTTATCTTTTTTGCTGAGCAAGAGTGGCAGGGTTGATTGAAGATGTCGATGCAACTTCCTGAGCTCCGGCGATGTTGACAGTTGTCGTCTGTGCTTCAATGCTAGCGGAGATAGATGATGCTGAAGACTCTCCTACATCAAGAGTAGGAAGTACAGGATTCACAGGTGGTGTAGATTCCACCACATGCCAGAGTCCTTGTCCTCTCAATGTCGTTCTAGTTCTATATGCCCAAATGGCATAGTTTGATGCTCCTGAAAGTTTCTAAACAACTTCTCGGACACTCTTAGAACTAAGGATTTACTCCATGATGACTAACTAGACAATGCTAGAAGAAAAGAAAAAACGATCAAGAGCTGGATTGCTCTAATACCATGTTGAAGATCACGATGATACGTGAACAGTATATTCGTACAAGAGGATCATACAACTGGTACATGTTGACAGTTGCCACATGTACCAGATCGACGTCGCCACATGTACCAGATCGCAGGAAAGCCATGCAGGAGCAGCACCACAGGTCCTGGAGTGGAATGAATTCTATCAGGAGAAGGTCTGATTTAGAGCTTACCGCAGCCTAGGCCGGAAATGTGCATGTTGAGGCCGTTTATCTTGATGAAGCGATGCGTGACTTCTAATTCTTCACCTGCAGATCACAAAAAATAGTTAGTGAAGAGCTAGGACGTTGCTACGTTGTCCATGTATCCACCTCTACAAGCAAGCTTAAATGGCATCAAACACTGGAATCTCAAGTTCATACCCTCTTTACATGTCTGATAGTTCAATGAAACTCACTCGATGGAGGTCTTATTACATCAGTCGATGCCATTCTTATGACATCAACACTGTGCAGAGACTAGGAACCTGAATATTCACAGATCAACGATCACTGATCAAGCTTGTCAGTAATGATCTATAAAACGTCGTACTAGTCGACGAGTACAGAGCCTCTCACAATCCATGTTTCTAGAAGAAGAACTCCGGTCCACGTTAGTGTCTGTTTGTTCCACCACAAAATCAATGTCCACCGGAGAATGGTTTAGTTACTAGTATAATGGAACTACTCCCCCCTATCGAGGGTAGACACTATGTATCTAACAACTAGTAACCACAACCAGTAATCATAAGCCATGGACCGAAGACCGAATTAGAGCCACCAGGCACATTTTGAGTGGGTGAAATGTGAAGATTAATTGTGTGCCTTTGGAAGTTTTGAGGGGGTATCATTTGGTTTGGGGAGAGGTTGGTTATTTTCAATTTTATGCTTGTGATGGAGAATGGACATTGCATATTGGATAGCAATGGAGTTAATTTTTGTGAGTGTCTTTTTAATTTGATTGATGGAGATATTGAATGTTTTTTTGAGATTTCTCATAGAAGATATAAAGGTGGTAGCTCTAGCTTTAGCAGCGATGACAATAAGGAGGTCAACTTTCCATCTTAGAGCAGTATTGTCATTAATAAGTGGTTGGTATATAATATTAATTTTATTTTCAATTGCTTCTGGAGAAAATCTATCGTTACAATATTTAAATTCGATAAATTGGATAATGATGTTTGTGTTAATGTGGTCCGGTAGGGGGGCTTTAAATGGTAGTCCTCTGACGCATAGCATGTGTGGTTTAAATCTGGCATTGCAACGGCATCTCTGGGTTCCACATGTGGATGGAAGTAGCCAAGGGGGAACTATGTTTTCTTGTGGATTATTGTTGAACGTTCCGGCATTCATAAGTGTAAAGCATCGGGATTGTTTGAGGATACAATTAGTTTCCGGATCTCCCAACCCGCGTTGTTGTGTCTTTTGAAGATAAGGGAATGTACGTGGTGATTTTGGCATTTAAGGAGTACGTGTAGCCATGTGTCCAGGTCCGTGGAGGTGCATATAGGGCATGTTATGGATGAAAATCTTTCTATTCCAAAGAAGAGTTGTTTGCGGGCATTTCCCACTCTATTATCCAGTACAAAATTTGATAAGACATGTTTTTTATGAATTTGTAATTGTGGAATTTTCCTAAAAATTTGTGGAGAGTTCATTATCAATGTCGTTATTGCCAGTCCATTTTTCTATGTTCAGGCCGCTTCACACTTGGTGGCCAAGTCGAGAGGCCGTCGATTTCCACCAATGAAATTGCTAGAATGGCCAAAGTCCGGACTTTGGACCTTCACACTTGTGCCCAAACTCCAAAGGTCGTCATCCTACATGGCAACACTTTTGGGTTGTTTTGGCGCCAAAGGGACGACCTCTCGAGCAAAACTTGGGTCGCCCATTTTGGTCGACCCAAACTACAATCGAGAGTCCGTCAAATTTATTTATTAAAATAATAAAAAGTGACAAGATCTAGACCGTTAGATGAAAGAGACCGAATTTTTGGTTTGGCTGATTTTTTTTGGCTGAATGTTTTGGCTGATTTTTTTTTGCTGATTTTTTTGGCTGATTTGTATTGGCTGATTTGAATTGGCTGATTTTTTTGGGCTAATTTTTTTGGGCGTAATGAAATGGGGTTTGGACTTTGGACTTGGCCTTTGGGGCTTCACACCATGACCGCCAAACCTTCAATCTATATTATTTAATGTATTTTTTTGGCAAAAAAGTTTGGCCTCTCGCCATAGTTTGGCCACTCATTTTGACGGTGGGCCTCTCGACTTGGGCATAGTGTGAAGCGGCCCTTAGGGAGATTTTTTGAGATTAGATCAAGGTTGTTAATTAGATATTGTTTTTTGAGGTATTTATCTAAAAATCTAATGGGGCCTTTGTCCAGCTGTCTTCATAGAAGATCAACTTTCTTCTAGGAGGTAGTATGGGGTAGTGTAGGCGAGTTATGTGGGTGTTTGGATATCTATGGGATTTTCTTAGTCCTTCTTTAGCTAGTTTATCCGCTTGTTTGTTTCCTTCAATATTGACATGGGCTCTAACTTTATGGAGGGTTGTGATTTGTGTGCGATTTTGTAACAGCTGAACAATGGATGATAGGATGACTTGGTTGGGGCGGCTATTGTGGAGGGTAGGGTGTATGATTTGTGTGTTTATAGATACAATTTGTAAATACAATCCGTAAAGATGTATGCGGGTTCATTTGCGTATTGTGTAGTGATGATTTGGATTATTCTATGGAGGGCCACCATTTTAACTCTGAGGATATTTTGAAGTCCATGTAATCTTTTGGATATTTTTATTTCTTTAGTGGGGTTGTAAATGCCATAACCGGCTTTTTCTCTATGCCTGTGTCTTGGACTTATTTTAGTTGGTTCTGTAAAGGAACCATTTGTGTAATAACTACATGCGGGTTCAAATTTTTAAGGGGTGTAGTCGCAATATGTGGGAGGTGGGGATGGTGCAGTCATGCGGGCGTGTGTCATGTTTGCATATTTGAGTTGGGACCATTTTTTGTTTTGATTTAGTGGGATTTGGGGATGTGTGGGTGGGTTTATTTTTGTATGTAATTGACGTATGTTGAGGTTTTCTGAGATGGAGGTAATTGTGGCAAGTTGTTCCCAAGTACCAATATTGTTATTTTGGTGGTGTATGCATAGTATTTGTATGGTGGATGACTTGAATCTCAATTTTTTTTTAGTTTGGGTGGAACGATGGATTCCGTGTTTCTACATATATAATTGCATAAGGAGCTATCTTCGCAGGTTTTACGACATTGTTTTGATAGACTTGTCCATTCCAAGGTTAACTAATACGAAATATATGTATTTGTACTCCCTATACGGATATGTACATTCACTTGTACTCCGTAATCCATATATGCCCAAATACATGACAAAGAGAGTACAAGTCTCTTGTAGTCCGTGTTCCTACATACAATGGTTGTCAGAACCAATCAAACTTTTGCAAACTACTCATTTAAACCTTTTTGGAAAAAAAATAAATACATGAAACTGGAACTTGTTATTTTATTGACAGACTGTGCAATATATAGTACATATTAGAGGGAAAATGCCTTCAATTTAGAGCTCTGAAAAGACTAAGAAAAATCCAAAGTCCACGAAGGCATTTGATCAGTTTTGCCAACCGATGAAACATGATCTCTCAATACTTGATCCACCTCCCTTTTGTTTCTTTTAGAGCTCCTATTCTATATGGCATATTTTCTACAAGCCTCCTACAATCATCTAGGATAATAGATCAGAAAACTTCTACCACACAACCCAACAATTTTTTTAATCCAATTGGAGGTCTTTCATATTGATTGAGTCGCCGTTTGAGAATTGACCAAAGGTGTTCAATGGGATTCAAATCAAGCAATTGAGCAGTCCAAGGTAGAAGAGTAAAAGGTTGCCATGAAAACCACTCTTGAAGCATCTTTGTTGTGTGAATGGGAGCATTGTCTTGTTGAAAGATGACACGAGAAGGGTCTAAGTTGAACTTGGAAATTACTAGGTGGACATTTTTGTCTAGAATGTCACAATTACAGATCTGATTAATGTGCCCTTCTACTTTGAATATCAATCCACATCCATGCATGCACATACACCTCCAAACCACAATCCCCCCACCTCCATGTTTTATTGTTTGATTGATAGTTTGTACCAAAAGCAACATTGCCTCTTGTGCCCAACACCAAACCTTTCTATCTGAATTGAAGCGGTTGATTTTACTCTCGTCTGAGAAGATTACTTGACTCCAATCCTCTAGAGTCGAGTGTTTGTGGACTCTAGCAAATCTAAACATGCCTTCACATTTATGGAAGAAAGATGTGGATTTTTACTTTTATTTGCAAAATTAATCCAGTTCTATGAAGCGCATGCTTGATAGTATGAGAACTCACTCTCATTCCCAATACTTGTTGCGCAGACCTTGCTACATTTGCACAAGTACCCATTCTTCCCCTCACCATTTCTAACACACACCTTTGTTCATGTGCTCTATTCAACTTTTGAGGTCTACCTCCATGCAAGCGGTCTACATTGGAAACATGTAACTGATGAAGGTTATAGACACTTTCCACACTCACATGCAAAGTATTTGCCATCTCCCTGTGTGAACATCTTCTCATAAGCATCGAAACTACGTTATCTTGAGTCTGTCAAGATAGTGCTTTGGACATAAACACTAAAGAAAAAGGCCTAAGCAGTAGCAATAATTGTGCACACAACTATCAGAGACTAGATAAATCAAAGTTCTACAATTGCCAGTGGAAGATCTCTCACAAATTTGTGCACATCAGTTCATAAGTTTTTTGCATTTTTTGGATTGTCAGAAGTGATCAAATGAGAGAGTTGACTAGTAGCTATCCATCTCTCTACCCAAATACATTGCCTACAATTAGTTTTTAAAGAATCTTAGCTTGAAATAGAAGGTGATGAGCCTTTGAACTAGAGCGTGCCACTTGTCAATTTGCAATTAATGACAATCGAAGTTGTGATTACCAAATGTTTGATCGGTTTTGCCAATCATTGTACCTACTACATTATATATATATATATATATAAAATAAATTTCAATTTATTTTATCTACTACATATAATAAAAGAGGAGGAGCAAATACGTGGTCGGTACAGAAGCAATCCGTTGTGCCATGTGGCAATTTCGAGCCTACCCCAATATTGGCCTTCCTTGACACGTGGAAATATCTAGGTAAAAGATCTAGGGACATACTCGGTGATGGAAATAGGGGACACCTAGGTGATACCTATTGCAGGAGGCGACAACATGTGGCATTTACTTTTATCTCTCTTACTCTAACTTTTATTCTTACATTTACTTTTACAATCTTAGTTACATTACCTAAACTTACACTACCCGTTGGGGACAATAGGTTGGTATACTATACTTGTCTACCCTATATTATAAAAGAGCAAGGCCAATAACCGGACCAATACTTAGGCATCCCAAAATGCACAATGTGGCAATATCCGGGTCACTTTAACTTAATATACATAGGAAATCCGGGTATCTAAATAATGGGCATATGTTTACTTCATTGAGGATTATCATTGGCCTATTGGGGACAACGGGGGATTTGCATGTATATAATAAAAAAGGAGGGGCCAATACCTGATCGGTATCCTAGCAATTTATTGTGCCACGTGGCAAAACCTAGCCTATCCTAATATTGGCCTTCCTTGACACGTGGCAATAGCTAGGTAAAAGAGGAAGGGACCTATTTGGTGATGGAAGCCTAGGATACCTAGGTAATACCCATTGTAGGAGGCAGCGACATGTGGCATTTATTTTTATTTATTTAACTTTTATTTTTACTTTTGTAATTTTAGTAATCCTACTCGTTGGTCGGGTTTGTATATAATTAATTCAAAATGGAAGGTATCCAATTTTTTTGGAAAATATAAAATATTTGTCTATCGTGATATCCAAGTAATGCCCACGTCACACCCTTGTAATATCTAGGAAATACTCATGTTAGACCTAGGTGATACATATTGTGTCTAAACCATTGTGTTAAAATAAATGAATTGTTTTGTACAAGGGTGTTCAAACCAGACCGATGCGTACGGTACCTCACGTAAACTTATACTACCCGTTGAAGACAACAAGTCGCTATACTAGTATATATATATATTATGTAATTGCACTAATATATTAACTTCTAATATAAGTTTAGGTAAGGTAACTATAATTGTAAAAGTACAAATAAGAGTAAAAGTTTGGTCCATGTGGTCACGGGAAGTACCGTCGAGGGCCTCTCCGCATTGTAGTGTTTTAGTGTAGATTAGTTTGTTACTAATCTATGGGGTATGGGGACGTACGGCGGCGCACTGCATTCATCTATGGATGATTTCCATCCACTTAGGGTTTTGTGTGTGTATGTATAACGCCGCATACGCCCTTGACTTGACGTCTTTGTCAAGTCAAGCTTTGTGAGTGAGTTAGAGAGTGTTTAATGATTATCTTTGCTTGTAAATGATTGTTCATCATTAGTAAAGGTTTCACATTCTCTTATACTACTTGCACTCGTTGAATCTCTTTTTGTGGAGTGCGAGACGCTTGACTACTCTTGTGATTTACTAATTATTCATTGGACAAAGATCCTTACACGTTCCACTCTTTAGTTCTAGAATATGAACTTGAGTGAGTTTAGTAAAAATTTGGGTGCTTAGATTGATTTTGTAAAGCGCATTAAGATGGAGCCAACGCAACAAACGGCGCCCAAATCAGACAATTTATGAACAAGATGTGAGCGGCGCAAGAGTTGGAAGAAGAAGAACAATTGTTGGACCTGATAAGCAATTTTTCATTATTGTGCACTTTTCATCGGCGGAAATTTTTTATTTGTGGTCAATTTTCATCCATTTATTGCAAATTCATCCCCTACAAGGAGTATTCATCCATAGTGGATAAAACTGTAATTTAGGCAAAATTCCCTTAACAGTGAGGTAATATCTCCCAAATTATTATTATTTTAAAAACCTGACTTTGAATTTGAGCTCTCCATAGGAGTTTCTATCTATCGTGAAGGAAAAAATTTAGTAGATTTTTTTTTCCAAAACCACATTTTTGTGGGTTGTTAAAGGAAAAAAAACATTACTGTCTGAAGTTTGGAAGTATGTAACAAGGGCAATTTAACTCGGTTTTGAGTGAAATTTGCTCCTAAATCAAGGAAATTTTACTGTTTATCCAATTTTGGTATTGGATTGGTGATGAACGCGTTTGTCACTCGATGTGTAATTTTTATTGGAGGACTTGAGTTTGTAAACATTGCGACCGCATTAGCTTGCTACCTCCTTAATTTTAGACTTTGGAAAGGACACCTTTGGGTGTTTCTTTTGTGTAGTTGCAGGTTTTGCGACTAGTGACCATCCACTGCAGGCGAGTGCTAGTGGCTTTAGTCATTTTCATTACCGCTTTTATATTGTTGGGAGAGAGGATCTAGTTTTGATTTCTGGATTCTTGTGTAGTACCTCCCCCATGTTGCGGGCTTGTTGCCAGTGTTTTCCGGTGGCTCCATTTCTTGTTATCCTAAATTGTGATAGGATATTGTAGGAGTTAAGTCGTGTTTATGGCCGGCAAGACTTTTTTATGTGGGGGGTTGTAGTTGGACTTGTACTAGCCAAAGGTGATGACCGGTAAACCACAAAGTTTGGTGATTTTGTAGGTGCATCTTGCCCGTTCGTACCCTTACCCTTTAGATAATACCCGGTTGAATGCAATTCCTGGGTAAACCCTTCGGTCGAAGATGAGGATTAGCGAGTAGCTCCGTAAAACCTGGTGAAGAGGGGATCTAGGTGTTAGGCGCAAACACGAAGCACAAAGTAATGAGGGTTGTTGGGTCTCATTGCAAAATCCCGATGTGCACCTCGTTTTGTTGCTAACAATGTTTCTTGGTTGTGAAGAGTGTTGGTAGGGATTGCAAGTTCTTGATCTATTATCACAAGTTTGAATGGGTTGCAGAGGTATAGCACTAGTATGGGAGAGTAGATCTGAAGCGGGGCTCTGTGTTGGCCCAGATCTAGCTCTAGATCCTGCATTACTCACGTCAAACTTGCACAAATAGATCTGGATCTAGATTTCATATCACAACAAGAAACACCACACTTACCCCCTCCTCATCCTGGACACAAGCACATATATATGAGGATAGATTGTTGCCCACAATGCGCATAGGGCAACACCAAGATCAGCTCACAAGCTCACAGACTCCAGCACTCAAGAAACAAGATCAGCTCACAAGCTCACAGACTCCAGCACTCAAGAAACAAGATCAGCTTACAAGCTCCAACACTCAAGAAACAAGATCCGCTCACAAGCTCCAGCAATCCCCAAGCCCATGTAAGTTACTCATATACACTCAGTATTTTGAATTGCTTTCTTATTACTCACAGACTCCAGCACTCAAGAAACAAGACCAGCTCACAAGCTCACAAACTCCAGCACTTAAGAAACAAGATCAGCTCACAAGCTCCAGCACTCAAGAAACAAGATCAGCTCACAAGCTCCAGCAATCCCCAGGCGCAGGTAAGTTACTCATACGCACTCAGTATTTTGAATTGCTTTCTTATTACCTTTACAGACCAGTTAGAAACATGCTGGTGAGTGGTGCTACTGCTACACTTATGGCTAATGTACATCACAAGAAGATACCATGCTGCTACAGTCCGAAAAAACTCGCACAAGATAGGCAACACCATGCTAGGCTTAACAAAACACGGAGGATTGCCTAGCCCAAATTACGCACTCCAAAGGCACCTCCGGCACCACACAGACATCAACGCACAACATTCAGCGAAGTCACCGACAGGAGAACAGAAGAAAACGACGACTGCAACGACACATCACCATACCTGATCAAGGTAAGGCTCCAGACCTCCCACCGAACTGACTTGTGCTGCCAACCAGATGGCACTAAGAAGCTCTGCAAACCACTTACTATACAACGATAAGCAACAGAGTAAAATAACATAGAAGGCAGGCGCTGCAAGACCAAACAACGGCACACAAGACTGCACCGCAATCAACAGAGGAGACAATGCACGTCCCTGGATCCCACACCCGGAACTGCCTCAACTCGCGAATACTACAACGACAGTCCGACTCCCAACCTCACGTACTGCAACAGCACATTAATAAGACTCCAAGACATCAAACGGGCACCAGGTACGTTCACAAACAAGTAAGCAACCCTAACCCCACTCCATTTCCTTCCTCTCTTGACAGAAAATCATCACTAAATACTAATAGAATGCATAAAGACGCGCAGAACTCAGGGAAGTCTGGCCATCTACAACTACAGGGACAAAACCCTAGCCGCCGGCACAAAAAGGTCAAATCCACGAAAGAACAAGATTCAAGCTCACATCCAAGACATGACGAAAGACTAGCCGCAACCCAACGGCTCCCAGACAAAGCTAACCCTAAACGACCAACAACACAAAAACGAAGGCGTTCATCAACAACAATTCCATCCATCAAACACCAGCGCATCAAGAGGTATATATCGCACCCTCACCTCACTCTCAAACCCTCTTATATTGCCTCACTGCACAGACACCCACTCCCACTTGGAAAACACTACGACATCTGCCCGGACAAGGTAGCACTCATGTACCTGCCAGAAGTCTCGAAGGTCCGACGGTGGAGAGGATCGCTACCCGCACAATCAGCTTGGATATTCCTCAACCAGGCTCCCCACAACAGTGAAGAGCAGCCCTTCTCCTTTTTTCCCACAAATTTATTGCTGTTTATGTGGATTAGTTGCAAACGTACAAAAACTGACTTGATGCTGGCTTGTATTACACAGAAAGGAAGGCACCTGAATGCGAGACGGCCCACGTTAGACGCCGCCACACGCACATTACACAAACAGGCGAAGAAACACAGGGATATCCACACTCACCACCGAAGTTCGAGGTTGAGCAGCACGAAGATCCACCACACGAAGACGAAGTCGGCGGTCTGCCATGCTCACAGACCCCAAGTCACACACCCCCAAAGCCTATAGGTCGTGGAACCTGCAACTCACACAGGAGTCGAGACCAACGACTTTGGAGATGAAACCAGCGACGACACACTGAAGAGGAGAAGCAAGAACAGTATCAGCCTACAACAAAACCACAAGGAGATCATATCGCGCAGCCAAGACCGCCAAATCCTGGACAACAGGCACAAGGAAGGTGTGCGCCGACGAAGTAGCGGTCAATCCAGTAGAGTGCGAACCAGCGTAGAGCAAGGAAACGAGCCAGCGGCAGTCAAATCAAGAGAGCGTATAAAACAAAGACACCCTGCCGGATCCTCACCTGTGCTCCATCACAGTCGAGCCCACGCGTTGCGGCCGCTACCCTCCGGCGAACGCCGATACCCTCAACGGCTACAAGGACAACTTCCGCAACTCCACCACAGCCAGCTGCGGTTAGAGGATCGCGCCATAGCCAAGGAAAGCCAGCCCACGCGCCAAAACCCTAGGAGAACGAAGAACACGGCAGCTGTTCAGAGATCGCCAAGCTCCGTCCTCAAACGACCCACACTGTCGACAACCGAGGGCACCGAAACTCAAGCCACAGGCACGAAGTCCTCAACTCCAGGCAAGCAAGAACACCCAACACCGTGGACATCGTGTCCACCCAACACCGTGGACATCGTGTCCACCCAACACCGTGGACATCGTGTCCACCCAACACCGTGGACGTGGGTGATTCAACAGACCGTGACCTTGTGGGAGAAGCGCCAAAGAAAGTAACCACAATCGTTAGAAACCCACGATTGTGGTACCTAGTCACAGAGTTGTTGAGACCAACTAGCCAGAGTCTACAGCTAAGGGCGAGTGAGAACTACACCAGTACAGAGGGTACAGACCAAGGCAAGACTCTCTTGAATAGTGCGCAAAGAGTAACAACACACTCAGGTCACACTCTTACACCTCCTTCTCAATTTATTTGTCTTTGCCAATATTGGGATTATTATGCAATTCCATGGACATGTAAACAACATGTAATATCTAAACCAGTTACTTGGGGAGGTGTCCATTATTTTGGCACCTCTCATGTGTGTGTATGTGTAAAGATGAATGCGTTTCAGTATGTAAGTCCTTCTTACCTTCAATCGTTAGTGATTTGTCTTGTATACTATGGGTATACCATCAATATCACTTCCTACCCCTTCTTGATATATCCATCTTCAAAAAGCCTTCAACGTATGTTGAGGGGAGAAATTGAGATCAAGAGGATAAGGGGTAATGAGATAAAACGCTATACCTCTTTTAATGACATATCATGTTTGAATTTCTACAGCATGTCTCAATCTCGAGATGTTGCAACCTCCTCCAAGCGCCTGTTTATTGATGTGGTAGAGGAAAACCCTAGCCCAGTACAAATCAACCACAACACTCTATTTATCACGAATACTACCCAGAAAAAAGTGAAGGCAACAAGTTTGCATTACACCGAGTACTGGCTAGGATTTCATGCCATGAATATGATTGGAAAAAAGATTGGGAGTCAAAAAATACCAATAAACAGTATAGAAGCATCGGTCAAGTGAGGTATGAATATAAAAGAGGCAAGGGAAAGTTTTGAAGCAATCCCTGCCTTTCCATTTGTCCTCCAAAAACAGTGGACATCTCCAAGGGTAGACGGTAAAGGGGGGAACAACTTCAATCTCACTCAACTTCCAAATGAAGTTGAGGTGGATAGGAATGGTTATTCACTAGACTACCAAGTGTCGATTCAATTCGAACTTAGAGACCAAATTTGGACAAAGAATATTATACTAGATATGGTAAAAGCAAGATTGAATGAAATGCAAATTCCTACTGGGACAAGCATTGGCGAGCCTATAGCCGTCTATTGCTACCACCAAACGGACAATTGGAATGGGGTTCTCAAAATACACCTTAAAAATCTTGACAAGGATGGTGGAGAACTTTTGAGAGGCTTGAGGCTCTTCATCCTCATCTTAGATGAAGGGATTCCACACAAGGGAAAAGTATGTAAATCATACGACTCTCTTGCCTTCTCACATTTACTATCCGTCAAAATATCCGGTCCGAATCTTGCGAATAAAGAGTCATATGAGCTACATGCAGAGATTGTGAGCGAGAGCTTTGCTAGGGGTCATGACTTTGAAATAACCCGGGTGGAAAAAAAGGGCCCATCTGAATTTGCATGGGTCAAAACTCCCTCCCCGGAACAAGCGGCCAAAGTTAAAGACTACAAAGTTTCATTCTCCAATGAGATTTTTGTCCCGGTCTTTGCTACTAGGAAGTTGGATGAAGATGAAATTGCAAAAAAGAACTGTCCTATTCATATTGCTAAAAATCTTAACACAACAAAAAGTGAAAAAGAACTTGTAAATGGAATTAAGTCTATACTCGGTGAAGAGAATGTGGTTGATATATTCTTTAAGCTTGAGCATGGTAGACACATAGGAACATGTAATATTGAATGCCTAAACGCTGCAGTATATAAAAAACATGTCAAACAAAGCAAGAAACTTCATGGAAAGTATGTCATGTTTACCCCTCACTCTGAAAGTTTGGATGGAAGCAATAAACCCAGCACGGATGAATTTACAAGGTTAGGGTTTTCCGATATAAACTCGGCAGTTGTAAATGTTGTGATTGCCATGGAGAATGGACCAAACAAAGCCAATGGCGTTACCCTGAACCAACTTCGAAAGGAGATGAAGACCATGAAGGGAGAAATCGTACAAGAGGCAAGACAATACGCGGACATGGTTCAAGCTAACACGGTGAAGTCTCTTAGAGGAGAAATGTCAACTCTCCGATCCCAACTCATCCAAACAATCATGGCAGCCGAATCACAAGCATCGGAGCGAGAGCAACGGGCCTTAGAAGGCAAGATGGACTTGTCAAACTAGCATTGACAAACAACGCTGCAACATACCAATATACTACAGTATATATATATACTATAATATATAATAAAACTAAAAAATCCATAAAAAAAAACAAAAACACCTTAGTATATTTATATACTTTTAAACACAACAAACATAACAAAAATATAATAAAATACAACATCACCAACAACAACAACAACAACAACAACAACAACAACAACAACAACAACAACAACACTCCACACCCCCCCCATTGGTAGCCATAAAAAGTACTTATTGCAAACTATTAATTATAGTTTGCGGGGACATAGAAACTAACCCCGGCCCAATGCCAAATGTCTTCCACAACCATCCAAAAACACACAAAAGAATATCAAAAATATATTTCATTCCGAATACAATAAAACTTCACCCCGAATATCAACACTTAGCATCCTCCTTTGCACCACTGCTAAAAAATAATCACATACTTCACCAAACCTATTCCACCCTCTACCCCAACATTTCTCATTACATACATCAAAAAAACAACCACCCATCCACACATATCTTATACGCCATAATTACCACCTTCCACCCCTCAATAGAAGAATGCAACAATATCACCAACCAATATTCTACCAACACAAACCCAACGCACTGGACAAATATATTACTAAACACCCTACTCTCTTTACATAATCCCCCCGAAAGACATATAAATACACTCCACCCATACACTAAATTCCTAGAGGAAAACCAACACCTTTTTGAACACAAAACCTCTCTAGACAATGACCTATATAACTGTATTCATAGCCAAACCACACCTCCTTCCCTTGATGAACTACAACTAATATTTCCCTACTTCCCGCATAATCTTATCGTTGAAGCTCTCAGATGCTTTGAACCAATTGAGGCCTACACGCACCCCACCCGGATACCCGCATACATTTCCCCTCCACCTTGTAACCACGACAATATAGACAATAAAAACACACATATAATTACATGGAACGCGTCAACGCTAAACACTGCTTTACCATGCATCCACAACCTTACCGCCCACACCAACACACCACCCGCCATAATTGCCATACAAGAAACTAAAATAACCGCTACTAAATCCACAAAATACATCCAAAAAACATTCCCCGATTACAAACTTATATTCAATAATACTCATTCTCTCACACGATGCATCCAACAACGCAGGCCATATACATCGGCGAGAGGAGGTCTACTCATGCTCATACACCAATCATATGCCTTCCCCGGGAATATTACTAAAATCCCTACCCCGGCTAATATATCACCATATCTTCAAATTATTGAAATTACTAACCGACCCCTCCAACCATGGCTCATTCTTCATCTATACATGCCCTCGCACATAGAAGACTCTAGGCTTATTCCGGAGATCCAAAATTCCATCACTTCACAAATAAATACACACACTAACCATACAATAATACTTTGCGGAGACTTTAACCGAGACATCGCCCTTATTGGAAGACAAAACGGAGGAATTCTCACCCCTCCACTTGACGTAGACTATCAATGGCAAATTTATACGGAGGACCTAGAATTATATTTAATCTCAACCGACACACAATACTCTTGTCAAGGTGGACTTAACTACACACACACTAGCCTAATTGATGGATTTTACATTAAAACACCTAACCATACCCAATACACATCTATTACCAATACCACAACCAACTTAAACTCGGACCACTTCCCAATCCAACTCAATATACCTCACAACACCCTTATAAGTAGACGTCCCACAACCATCAACTCAAATGATATTAAAATAATTAACCCCATCCCAAGAGAAAACCTTGATAACTTTAACACAATATTCTTTGAAAAAAATTCACTACAAATAGATTTCCTTACAGATATTCTTTCTAACCACCAACACCTCACACACATACAATGGCAAGAAGCTTGCACAACTCTTGACAAACTTATTAAAGAAATTTCTACTACATTAGAAAAGACTTGTAAAGCACCTCCGATTCCACAACTCACTCCTAGAACCTCGAAACAAGGGGGGTATCTCTCGAGAAAATTAGCCAGAAAATGGAAATAACATCTTATCACTTACCACACTGTTCGTAAAACAATCTATATTGCTAAAACTAACCAAAATTGGCGAACCCACCCCATATTCTCCGAACTACTAAACCTTTGTCACCCTCAAATACCACAAGTACCACCACCCAACACCCCTCTCAAAGATTGGGTAAAAGATATTGCAACCATTGCCAAAGCTGCCAACAAAGAAGCTCGGAAAATTACTACAAAATATGCTAGAGATTGTGTCAAAAAAGCCATTTCTTCGTACCGACAACTGTACGAAACTAGCCCAAAAAAGATTAATACAAAAGTCTTTAAAAATAACACAAACCTGCCACTAGACTGCATTCTAGATCAAAACAATAACATTCTAACCAGCCCAAATAACATCGCAAACGAAATACATACTCAACAATCCATAAACAATAGACCTACCACCCCCCCATGTCACTTCCAACCACAACATTCATCAACATGCACATGCGGAGTTAGGCAATACCCGTGGCATGATTTGGACGGATTTACCATTGATAAAAGAGGCGAACCAACAACACCTCTCTACACATATTACAACAAAGACACATAATATGTGCCTAAAAAATTTGGGAACCAACAAAGCCCCAAGCCCGGACCATATACCTAACTCAATTCTAAAAAACATGCCTCCAAAATTCCTTGACCTTCTGTCGTAGTACGCGTTGGCAAGTATTCATATCTTAACACAAAAGATACCCTAAGGTATTCGTTCCCACAGAGAATCCTCGTGAACTACAACGACTAACAACAAGTCTATAACTATACAAAACTCTACATACCACAGTAATTACATCACAAGACAGAGAAAGGAAGATAAACTACAAGGGTTAGGCTTAGTTACACCAGATCTTCATTCCCCGTTACCAAAAGGGAGAGAGGTATCCTCACTGTGGTCCTCACTGAGGTATCTTCATTGCGGTCCTCACTGGGGTTCCTCACTGTGGTCCTCATTGGGGTTCCTCACTGCCGTCCTCGCTGGGGTTCCTCACTGCCGTCCTCACTATGGTCCTCATTGCGGATCATCCTTGGTCTCGGACGGGAATGATTGTACAACTATGTACACTAACGTCAAAATACCTTAAACCGACACTTTAGTGATTCCGTGTTTCAAAAGTTGAGATTTAATTGCAAAAAAAATATGCTTGGGTAGAGAAATAAGGTTCTGATTTGTGAGAGAATTTTTTTTTGAAAACAACGTTGTAGATTGTGAGAAAAAAAAAGAAAGTGGGTTTCCTCCAATCAACCCTAAAGCGACCAGGTTTAGTGACAAAACCAAACCTTAAAAGCACATTAAACCGTCACCTCTATCCCACCAAACCGCCAGCTCCATCCAGCTCCATCCTTGCATTCATTGGTGGGCTTGGAATAGACTTGGAATATTTCTGACAGAAATTATGACCAAAAACGAGAGGAAGAAATCCGGTTCTGACGAGGTCTCCAATGTCGCTTCAGGGTTGAATGTCGGTTTAAGGTATTTTGACGTTATAGACATCCAGGTACTTTAGTATCCGGAGAAGGTTTTTCACCATGAACGAGAGTTCATGGACTCAAAGAGATTTTAGTGTTTGACACAAGTAACACCTATTCTTCCTCCCGTTCTCTCCTTCTAACTCTACTCACTCACTTGGATGGATATGGTATCACTGAGATTCCCCCGAAGGGATGTTAGACCCGTGTTTCCGAAACTACGAGGTGCGTAATGTAAGTGAACAAGGGGCCTACCCGCCCACTATCCGTCCTCCTCCCAATTCCCTCCACATCCAATGCGGCTAGAGGTAAGATGTTTCAGGGATCGACCCGAGCCCTCACAACCGATGCCAATCTGACGCCGGAAGGTCACTCAAGACTCGCTAGGACCCTTACACATCCGTCACTCCCCCCTTGTCCTCCCCTAAACACTTGTAATCTCACCTGTTATTCCCATCCACCCGGACTATTCTACTTCATGGAACAAGGAAACAATCACAAGGGGTTAGAGTTAGAGTCACGCCCGACTAACCATCTACCCGTCTCACCTGTTATTCCCATCCACCCGGACTAATCTACTTGATGGAACAAAGAAACAACGACTTCGACAGTTAGTACGGACTTGAGGAGTGGACTACTTGAAATGGTATTCACAGTCATATAGAATCCGAGCTCTCCCAACCATAGAAGGTTTTCAGAGAGCGTAGGTTTAGAATTAAACTGAAAGCAAAATATACACAACAAGCAGTGAAGAGAGGTGCCCCGAGGCTCCTCACTTATACTACAGCAAACACACACAAGCGTCCAAACGCAAAGGATGCCTTCTACTAAACCTGACAGCATTAACTACCCTTGACGGTGCAGCCACCGTCCTACCAACTCTACGTGCAAAGTCAAAGGCATCTAAACACAAATCCCTAGGCAAAACCAAGTCAAATCCACGTTCAACTTGGGGCCAAGTCCAAGAGTGAACAATAACCTACAAACAAAGAATCTGATCCTACTTCCGGGTCAACTCCTCAAGTCTTCTCTTCTCTTCCCTCCTCTTCCGCTTCTTCGCGCTCTTGCTCGAAGTCGGGAGAGCCGCGGCCGTCGCAAGCGTCCCAAGAAAGGATAACATATCTGCGGATGAAGAGGGTGCCGAACCAGCCATGGATGACCGAGGCAAGCCCTCCATCGAAGTCAACCTGGCATCCGGGCCACCCGGAGTGAGTAGCACGGAAGTAGTGCCCTGGTGGGGCTCAGACAGGACCGGTACCTGGCTCGGAGTCCCAATGAAGACCTCCTGAACGAAGGTGTGTCCCAACTTGCCCTCAGTCCGTACTGAGAGGTGCAAGTAAGCTGAGCTCTCACTAGTGGTCTTCCCAAAAGGAGACATGCCCTGCACAGGGGCAACGATCGATGTGGTGCGACCGGGGTCTCCAAGGGAAAATTGGCGAGGAAGAGCCGTGCGCGGAGGCTCCATCATGGCCCCTGTGCACTCCTTCCTCACGCTCTGTACCTATGTAGTGATATCTGAAGCGGAATGGCAAGCACTGACTCCCACAAGTGGAGTCCGCGGGGGCAGAACCGGCTATCCAGATCAATCACACCCTTCCCCTTTGGAAGGCCTTGGTCACCCAAGTCTTGCCTCTCCAAATCAGCCTCCGAACCAGAATCGTCATCCTGGCCCGCACCATCAGAATCCTCCACAATCTTGGGCAAGATGTAGGTGAGGTTACTCACCAACATCCTCATGTTAGCATAAGTTGTTTCCAGCTTCACCGTCTGCTCCCCCATGAAAGCGATGACCCTCTTGCTGGAGATATGGCCATCTCTCTCCAACTTGGCATCGAACATCTTGGCCTTCAACACTGCATCCGCTGGAAAGTGCAAGGCCTCCTCCACCTGCTGTAACGTTGATGCTGAGGCATTGGCTTGGAGACATGCCTCCTTCCAACCCTTCTCTGCCTCCAACGCCCAACTCCTCACCTTGGCCATGTCGAGGTTGAGCCGGTCCACCTTCTACTCCATGATGCGGAGGTCACTAGCACCTTCCATCTTCTCCTTGACTGCTGCCACCAATCCATGGCTAGGTGGATTGCCCACCAAGCCACTCACCTGCCCCAACGTCCTCTCCACGTCGTCCACATACACCCGGAGAGCTTCAACCAACTCGAAGGCCTTGTAAGTCTTACCTCCGAGTAGAGCTGAATCGGTGGCTATTGCACGAATAGTTGCACGAGTCCGTGTCGAAGGAGCTCCACCTTGGTGCTGCCTCTGTCGCTTGGGGGATGGTGGTGCTTCCTCCTCTGACTGGGATGAGCTACTCCCTCCCTCCGATCCTAGCTCGTGCTCCGACTCCGTTCCCTCGAACTTCCTCAACATGAGCTGGGTTCCATATACCACATCCTCATCTGAGGTGGTCTCCTTGAAATGGTGATAGAGATGAATCAGGAATGGACAGATGGGAGAACGCCTGGTGCTCCCCACACTCTTGGCCAACCTCAGCACTACCTCCTTCACGATGATGGCCCAGTTCATCGTCCTCTCTCCTAGGTAAGCTCCATACAATGTGTTAGCCAAAGTGACGGTGACCCGGGTGGGTCTCTCAGGGTACAAGATGGGTACAAAGAATGAGAAGACCCGTCTGGCACGGGGGTCCATGCAGTCTTGCAACGCGTAGCCGTTCTTGGCGTCCTTGGCCCCAAACCTCCCCTTGGCATACTCCTCCTTCTTCAAACTCGTCCACCCCGCGCCCTGGCGTGGAAATCCGTACACCTCCTGCCACCTCCCCATGGTCCACCGTTTGGGGCAAGCCCGGATACTATATCCCTCCGGCTCTGGCAAAGGGTCCTGACGCAGCTCCTGCACCGTGGACTCGATACAAAACCCCCAACAAAACTCGAGGAGAGAGAGACATCCCATGCGGAGAAGGTCCTCTTTGAGCTCCGTGAGCTCAAGAGGATCCTTTGGGACAAGAGGGGAGATATCTCTTACCACTGAAAGAGCCATGCTTTCGCTCGCATAGGTCCTGCTCCGGCCTTCTTATCTCTTCTTCGGTTTGTACCCTGCCTGAGAGGTCCGCACTCTCCCGGTGAGGTCCTCTCACACTCTACCGGTGAGGTCCTCCCGGTCATGCTCGTCGTGATGGTCCTGCTGGTCTTGCTCGTCGTGATGGTCCTACTGGTGCTGGTCTTGCAGCCGCTAGGGTTTCCGACTTTCAGGTTCCACACACATGTTTCGTTCCGAGGTTCCGCACATAGGTTCCGCACCAAGGTTCCGCACACAGGTTCCGCTCCGAGGTTCCGCACACGGGTTCCGCACACAAGTTCCGCACCAAGGTTCCGCTCCGAAGTTCCGCACCAAGGTTCCGCTCCGAGGTTCCGCACACAGGTTCCGCACACAGGTTCCGCTCCGAGGTTCCGCACCAAGGTTCCGCACTAAGGTTTCCGCACTTGAGCTCGTGTTGAGCCTCCCGTACCTTGGCTCGCTAACCCCAGCTATGTGAAGTTCTTCGCCTTCCTTTGCGAGGTTTGGCTCCTAGGCGGCCGGTCTTCCGCACCTGCTCCATGCACAGGCTCCGCACATTGGCCGTTGAGTGTCTCTCCTTGGTTGCCGAGAGCTCCCTCGCACAGGGTTCCGTGTCTGCTTCCTCCTCTGAGAGCTTCCGCTCTTTGCAGCCCTCGTGCAGTATTCCGCCCTCGAGCCGACCTTCCTGGTGAGGTCCGCACCTTCTTGGTGAGGTCCGCACCGCCTTCCTCTCACAGCAACTGCGAATGCCCGCTCCGCTCTCCCTGCCTTGCTCTTCGTGGTGAGGTCCTGCGCCTCCCTCGCTCTTGCTTTCGCCCTTCCGCTCCCAGCTGTTGCTCCGCGCTCTTCGTCTTTCCTGCGGACAAGTGGAGTTTCTCACACGGCCTTGGAGTATCCGGGCACGGCCTTGGGTCCAACCTCCCGGTCGTTGTCTTGGCTGTAGGCGTTCCTTGTCTTCGTCTTGGCCGTGTGGAGTTCCTCTCCGAGTCTTCCTCACACGGGTTCGCTCCGGGGTTCCGCACCGAACTGTTGACTTCCTGCTTAACTGATCTCTGTGGAACCTATTACCCTGAGTTGGGGTATCCAGTTGCCTTCGGTTGAGGTTGATCGGTTGCCTCCAGCTTGGAAATCGAGGGTGAGGCTCTAAGTTAGATTCGGGTCCTAGGGTCTACTTTATCCTTCTTAAGGATCCTAGAGTAGCCCTTTATTCCCCCAACCCTAATTCTATCTAAGGGCTAATTCTGGCATAACTAATCCGCCAAACTAAACTAATTGATCCCTTTTAATCATCTTTAACTATCTAACTAAAAAAATTAAAAATTCGTGGTATGACACCTTCTATCACTATTCTTCTTTCATTGCTATAAACAAAAATCCATTCCCGCATCTTGGAAAACAAGTTTAACAATCTTACTATACAAAAAAAGCAACCCATACATGCTACCTAACCACCGACCTATTGCCTTAGCTAATACCATTTACAAATTATATACTAGCACACTAACATCAATATTATCGGCCTACGGGGAAAAACACCAAATACTACATGAAAGTCAAGAAGGGTTCAGAGCCGAGAGAGGTACCACACGACAACCTCAAACCCTCATTGCCGCTCTTGAAGATGCAAAACTCACGAATAAAGACATTTACATACTCTATATCGACTTCAAAAACGCATTTGGTTCCATTGACCATCCGCGATTGCTAGCAATCATGAGTGATCTTGGGTACCCGGATGACGCAATCACACTAGTTGGCAATATATACTCCCAATCTACCACTACATACATCGGAGAATTCTTTGGTAAAACACGCCCTATCCCCATCCAACGTGGTACCATCCAAGGCGACACAGTGAGCCCATACCTCTTTATTATTTTCCTAGAACCTCTTCTGAGGTGGCTTCAAAGAGGCAATAATGGCTACACATTTGGAACCTCTAAAGTCACCATAAATTCGGCCGCATATGCCGACGATCTAGCGGCCATCTCCGGACGTCTTAAATCACTCCAAATTCAACTAGACAAAATAGACAAATTCTGTCTATGGACCGGGATGGAACTCGGGGTCCAAAAATGTGTCGTAACCGGATGCCCAAACAAATCCAAAATAAATCCAACCGCCTTCAAAGCCCTTATTCAAGCTACCAATATCTACTATCGTAACCAACCAATTCCGGTTCTCAACCAAAACCAACCCTACATATACCTTGGAATAAACCTAGTCCCATCTTTAAAATGGAAAATTCAAATTCACGCTACTACTACAAAGCTTATTAAACAATGCAAGGAACTTACACTTTGTCCGGCCACATTGCAACAAAAAATAAAGATGATTGATACCGTCATACATCCGGGTATTTCATATAGCTTCTATGCGGTCCCTTATTCCATGCCCGCCATAAACAAACTTGACAAAAAAATCATAGCCATACAAAAGAAAGTATGCGGACTCCCTAGTTGAACGCCCAATGTCATAACACAACTCCCTCACGAATTATTTGGATTAGAAGCCTTTTCTCTTAAAAATGCCTATCTACGTTGCATTGGAGAACAACTCCCGAATGCACTTAACGATAAAGGACGATTATGACTAATTTACAGTGGACTCCTCCGGCACATCCTTGCCATTTATGGAGGAGCACAATACCTCGAAAGATTCAAAAAATCTGATTGTCTTAGGTCTCCCATTACCCGCACACTTTTTCTACTCAAAACAGAAGGTCAAACATTTCTAAAAAGCACACTAGAAGATTTCCTACTAGACCCCGCACCGCTCGAACAAAATTGGGCAAATGAAATACATAACCTCCCTAGACTTGACCAACAATTATCCGCCAAACTCCTACAAAAACTTTTTTCTGCAAACATTACCGATCTAAAACAAATTACACTACCAAATAGAACACACCTTATGGACGACAAGAGCTACAAGGCACTCTATGGTACCCCTCATAAATTAATAAAAAGTGCACTAAATATTGCCAAACAATTATTTTGTCACCCCCCATGTCTCCCTACATGCCCCAACCCTTGCACCAATCACGCCCCACCGTACACACTTAAAGACTCATACATCATCAATCACAATGACACCCACCCAAATATTAACCTCCCACTAACCCCCCTAAACCCGCCACATCCACGACCATATGCCCCTCCACCACATATATTAAAAAATCCTTCCATACACCCAATAAACAACATAACCGCGCACAAACATAGAAAGTACATTGACTCTAACAACATAAACAAACAATATACGTCATACATATGCCATCGGCCCCACAATAACAACACCTACGCCAAATGGCTCCCACAAAGAAATCTTTTCCCTTGGCACAACCCAAACACCTCCTTACATAACACCGAAATCCTCACACAATACTACCTTAGAACTCAAAACATTTATTACCTAAATATCATACAATTACACCACCCTCACGCACAACCTCGAGATAGAAGATTTGTCACGCCACCTCTTATTATCCCCCTCCTTAACATCTTTACAACCGAATGCAACCCCGAAACGGACATCCTAGCACAAACAAATACAATCAAAATACAACAAGATAATACCCACATCTACGAAAGTAATGGTAGACATCTAATAACCATACCACTCACTAGACTACAATGGTTGTGGAACCAATACCACAACGCACTACAAACCCCCATTAACATTGAACCAATACCCCAAACATTTGAAACCGAAATTGTTTGGCTATACCAAAGATATAACTACCGAATACCCAAAAATGACCCCCTTAAAAATGCACACTACACATTACCCGATCCTATCTTAGACTACCTTATTACATCTCTAAATATCACACATTCATACTTCTCATCCCCCGTTACATGCTCCACAAAAATCTCAAAATTTTACTCCCCATTCGAACGCGATAAGATTTTTGGTTCTCTTGGAAAAGCTTTTGATTATAAATGGAGCGGAATAGGCCTGCACACCCTTACAACGAAGAAGAAACACAACAAGCAACACATTGGGCACGCCTAGCGGCAAATAATGATCCCAACCATAACATCACCATTATTATTACTCCCAGCACTCACTGGTACCACAACCCTAACCCACACTTAGGCCCATTCCCGGACTCCCACATCATAGTACTATTTGAAGCAGACTCTATGACCTACAAAGAACCCACTATACCACCGCAAATACAAACACCCCACCTTGAACCACCAACCCTACGTATCCTATGTATACATCAACAAACTCGTGAAATAGGTACTTTGAAAAACCTCGCTTATCTCACTTCGATAGCAAAAAATCTAAACATTAACAAGGTATACACTGCAATCGCCTCTCCCACACCCATTTCAACCCGGGTAAACGGCAACAAAAAATGGTCTGAAACCCCCCACACAAACATCTCCACATCACCAATTACCGAATCAAGCCTCCCCCTCTCCTACTACCAAATTAATACACACCTTAAATTTAACCCCAACTTTAGCTACTACACTGACGGCTCCTTTAAAGAACCAACCGAAGTAAGCCCGGGACATTGGCACCGAGAAAAAGCCGGTTATGGGATATATAATTCAACCAAACAAATTAAATTAGGCAAAAGACTACATGGACTCCAAAATATCCTAAGAGCCGAAATGATGGCTATACACAAAACCCTCAAATAAATCACCACTCAATACCCAAATGAACCGGCTCACATTTTTACAGATTGCATAAATATATTATATCTCCTTAATATACACATTAAACACCCTACTTTACACAACAGTCACCCGGATAAAACTATACTTACATCTATAGTTGCAATGCTCCAAAACCGTAGACAGATTACTACACTCCACAAAGTCCGAGCTCATGCTAATATCGACGGCAATGAACAAGCCGACAAACTAGCAAAGGAAGGAAGAGAAAAAACCCACAAGAATGCCGAACACCCATATGAACACGCCCATGCCACCCCATATTACTTTCATAGATATGAATGGCCCTCTATGGGTGAAACTCCCGATAAAGGCCCCATACGATTCTTGGACAAATATCTCAAAAAACATGATCTTGTAAATAACCTAGGGAAACTTACAGAAAACTTCCCCAATATTGATAAATGGACTAGCAACCCAAACATTCTTAACATACTATCCAACAATTTTTGGGAAAACCCCATTATAACGGATCCACAAATCACATGCCTAATCAAATTTCGCACCGGTCAATACATGGGTAATGCCCGCAAACAACTCTTCTTTGGAATTGAAAGATTCCCTACAATTACATGTCCAATATGCAACACCACGGACCCAGACACATGGCTACATGTCTTACTCAAGTGCCAAAATCCACACATATACTCACTAATTGTCAAAAGACATAACAAAGCCGTATGGGCTATTCGTAAACTACTCATATCATCAACCAAATCTCGGTGTTTCATTCTCATGAATGCCGGAACCTTTAATGATAACCCACAAGAAAATACGGTCCCTCCTTGGCTATTACCATGCATCTATCATACTCAAAGATGCCACTGTAATGCAAGATTCAAACCAGACCTACTATGTGTTAGAGGACTTTCGTCCTATACCACTGTTGTTGTGTCATGTGGGCATATCATCAAGGGTAGGTCGAACGGACACTATATTCACGCCAACTCATAGAGGTCTGGTGTTCTTCTTCTTCTTAGAGGACTTTCATACAAAGACCCCCCACCAAACCACATAGACCCTAGTCTCACCATCCAATTTATTGAATTCACATATTGCAATGATAGATTCTCTCCAGACACTATTGCAAACAAAACAAATAAATACCAACCACTACTTGACAATATCCAAGCACTAGGATGGAAAGTAGACCCCTTCATTGTCATCACCGCGGGTGCTAGAGCCACCACCTTCATTCCCTCAATGACAACCCTTGAAGAAACATTTAAAATCCCCATCACTTCAATCAAAACCACCTTTTCAAATATTAACATTATTGCAATTCAACATGCCATGTCGATACTCCTACATAAACGTAAACTTGAAAACAACCAACCCCTTCTTGTCACTTCGAACCCCCCTACATAGATCTACACCTACATTTGCATTTCACCATACTTGCCCTCCCCCCTTTTTGGGACTTTTCGGGACCTAGGGTCCTTTTGATATTGGTTACTTGATATTGGGTACATAGTGTCTACACTCGAAAGGGGGAAGTAGTTCCATACTACTAACCCATGCCCGGTGGGCATGAACTTAGTAGTGGAATGAACGGACACTTCAATCATGCCGGCCCCCCTTCGGAGACCGGCGTATTTTTTTTTAATTTTTTTTTTAGATAGTACCCTTAGATAGATCCCAAGGTGATTTTTGATTATGTGAGATCCGGAGTTGGTATTATCGCTCGTCCTCACCACACCACCCAGAGAGTGCTTCCATCACAGACTTTGGACCAAGGTCGGATACTGACGAGGCTTTTGAGCCTGTTTCGGCGTTGGATACCGACCGTAGGCTTAGGGTTTTGGGCGTGGGCACGTTTGAGGACATGGAGGGCGATCTCCGTCATGTCATGCGAGACACGTTCTTAGGACGCGTTGGAGGCATCTCCTTGCCCATTTGGCGGATCCGATTCCAAACTTGGATGAAAAAAAAATGCTTACGGACGCCATCGTTTGATGACTGGTATGCATTGGAGTTGTTGCCCCAACATTTGGAGTTGGATCACCTTCAGACATACGGGAGGTGGACCACGCAGCATAAGGCAGAGTTGCGCCCCGTTGAGGAGTATTGGCGCCAACGTGTGGAGTTGGTGACTATGCTCAAGGAGAGTACGGTTGCCCTACTCATGACTTCTACCGAGGAGCCCAATGTGAAAGAGATTTTTCTTGGTGAGGACTCCATAGGCAAGGGTATTGCCATTATCGGCGAACAAGCTGGCATGGGGACCTATGTCTTGTTTGGCCATAGTCACACGTGCGGCATTGGTGGGGATTGGCAATCCGCCAGGCTTTGATCACCTAGCACAATTTATGGCGCATGTGGAGATGGAGTACAGGGATTCAAGCATGATCACATGCAGCGCATCCATGATTTCCGCAAGGAGAAAGAGGATACCCCACGCACTATGTATACCCGGTTGGCACGGTTGTTAGCTGAGGCCGGTGATGTGTTCAAGGATACAAAAGAATGTATTAAATGTAAGTTTAGCAAGACTTACACCTTTGGATTGAAAATTTTGCAACTAACATCTTTCATTTGGAGGTCATTTCAATATTTGAGCCTTATCATGTTCAAGTACGATACCATACATGTAGAATATTGTAGGCTACAGTGGGTTGTTTCGATGTTTAAGGGTTACAAGAGTGTTACCTGAGTATTGGCTTGATGGTGATTAAGAGGTGCTTAAGTGCCTTGCATTGCTCTTGGGTTGGAAGCTCATTTTAGGATACTTTTAAACTTTTTAGAAGGAAGATTCATTGAAAATGTATTTTAAAGGAGGTGAAGCTTATCTTTTGAAAAAAATGATTTTTTCAATAGAAAGATGGTTTTCTAATAGAAGTTGATTTGATCTTTTTTTAATTTTGAACTTAACCATTTTGGAATTAAGATATGCAAAGTACTTTCTAAGAATGATATTTATAATTTTAAAAATATCCACACATATTATAGCTTTTAGTGAAAAGTTCAAAATCTATATTTTAATATTGAATGACTTATTATAATCCTCCTATGACTTCAATTGAAATGCCTCCTTCAAGACTTCTTTAAGATTCGTTTATTACTTGTAGACTAGCCTACCATTGACACTCTACCAATTACTTGTCACCTTGTTTCATTCTATGCTAATGTGATTGGAAAGTAAAAAAAGTGCTATAGGTCTTTAACATGAATGATATGTTCTATCTTACAATGAGAGGGCTTTACATCATTGACAAGTTGTAGGACAATAGATCAATAACCAGCGATTTGACAACATATACTTTAAAACTATAAAAGATAAATTACACGATTTATTATATTCTTTAGATTAAATTTGTTATTCTATCATGACCTTATATGATTCTCAAAAATAATTATTTGAATATTAAAATAAACAAAAATCTAATCTAAGAGAATACTTGTTGAAACACGCTTCAAATATTCTATCATATCACAACCTCCAAATTATACCCTATTGTTGCATGTATATATTCAAAATATATTTGAAGATTGACTTCCTCGAAATTAGATACTCTATTGTTTCTTTTTTTGCCTATGTCTTTGACTATACTTATAGCAATTGTTTCACAATTTAAGTTCATTGAAGGTATGTTAAAATTTATACTTGAAAGGAGAAGTGTAATAAATAAACCAAAATTTCTTATCTAATTTTCCATCTTTACCACTATCTACAAACAACACCATAAGCAAATGCCACTGTACTAAAGAAATTGAGTCTTATAAGTTCAAAAAGAGTCTTCATCAAGTATTCACTCTAAAGTTTTAATCAAAGATGACATTTTGATGTTATTACTTTTAAAACTTAAAATTAAAAGCAAGTAAATGCAAAGCTATTCAAAATTTATGTCTTCCAAATAACTCGGAATGATACTAAAGTGGCCAAGCTATTTAAAAGACAACAAATTTACGGTTTCAAAAACTTTTCCCAAATTTTCTTCATGAACATAAACTCTGCAATACTTTTGGTAAAACACTCCCATCATTTATAAAAAATTACTTGAAAAACATTGTTTTATAGATGGCACATGGCACCAAATAATCACGAATTGAGCCTACAAAATTTAGTCTATATTTTTTTATATAGAAATTCTATGAAATAGATAATGACTTTTATGCATACATATAATTAAATCCCTGTCATAGAGCATTGCACACCCTCAGATGTTGCTTAATGCTCAAAACTTCATGATTATGGAAAAACTATAATTCAATGTTTAAAAACAAGAGATTTTAATTTGATTTTCAAATGCTCACATTGTACACTTTGGTGTTTACTTTACCGTACTTCATTCTATAATCTTGGAAAAATCATCTAATGTTTGAATGGTTTATCTTCTTCTTTTTTCATTTTAAATGAATAAGAATAGTTTTGAATATTTTTCAATATCAAATAAAAGATAAAAGGGGCTAATATTTTTAGTACATAATTAAAACATATCATCACCTTCAAGAATGACAAAAATACTTTGGCTTGAGTTAAACTCCATCATTTTAAAATAAAAAACTCCAAAATATTAGCGACTCTCTTTAGTTATGAACAACAAAATATTGTATGTTCTTAAGGAAGAAAGAAGAAAAAAAAAGTCTTATTTCCACCTTTAGTTGTTGACTCTTAATTTAAATATCTCAAAGAAAATCATGCATAAAATATTTTGTAAAGAAATTATAATATTAATTTTTTTACTTATGTTAATAGGTACATCTTGCCACTGGCATTTCATTCAAAGCGGCATAAATTGCGTCCTGGTGGGTCAACAATTTCCTTGAGCACCTCAAAGGGGAGGTGCGGTCTAACAACGTGGAGAAACTAGCGAAATTGGTTGCCCAAATGACACGACAGATCATCTAAGTCAGCCAAGTCTATGCTACATAATAACCCTCTCCAAATTGGTTTTTTTATTTGTTAGTACTTTAATAATTTGGAGAATAATGGCTCATGGTCACAATTACGGACTATGCAATTCTATGTCTAATTTTAGAGACTATTATGCCTCCTTCACACCAAAAGTTGCAGAGTAGGTATGCAAACAATTAGCTTGGTGCTCTAGACATGCATATTCACACCAACATTAGAAATTATGTGACTATCCTTGTTGGCGTCCTACATGGCAGTTGGCATATATGATTTTATAAAGGCTATTAAAGCAGGGATAATACAATAGTAATGGTTGTGATAGGTAGTGCAACATTTGCTTGAAATAGACATAATATAATGGAGAAGGCGGAAGTGTAGACCTCCAAGGTGACATTGCAATTAAGTCTTACATCTACATTGAATATTTCCATATATAGAATTGTTGTCCGCCGAACTCCTACAACTTGCCTAGGCCAAGAAGAAGAAGAAGAACGCCGGTCCCCGTAGGGCCGGCGTGAATAAAATGTCCGTTCATTCCACCACTAAGTCCATGCCCACCGGGCATGGGTTAGTAGTATGGAACTACTACCCCCTTTCGAGGGTGGACACTATGTATCCAGTAACAAGTGGCCAAGAGCAAGGACCATAGGTCCCAAAAAGCTACTAAAAGGGAGGGCGTGTACGGTGGGATGCATGTTCGGTCAATGAAAAAGGGGGGTTTTAAGCTTCAGGAAGGGGTTGATTGTTTTCAAGTTTGCGTTTATGCAGGAGTATCGACATAGCATGTTGAATTGCAATAGTGTTAATATTTGAAAAGGTGGTTTTGATTGAAGTGATGGGGATTTTAAATGTTTCTTCAAGGATAGTCATTGAGGGAATGAAGGTGGTGGCTCTAGCACCCGCGGTGATGACAATGAGGGGGTCTACTTTCCATCCTAGTGCTTGGATATCGTCAAGTAGTGGTTGGTATTTATTTGTTTTGTTTGTAATAGTGTCCACGGAGAATCTATCATTGCAATATGTGAATTCAATAAACTGAATAGTGAGACTGGGGTCAATGTGGTTTGGTGGGGGGTCTTTGTATGATAGTCCTCTAACACATAGTAGGTCCGGTTTGAATCTTGCATTACAGTGGCATCTTTGAGTGCAACATATGCATGGTAATAGCCAAGGAGGGACCGTATTTTCTTGTGGGTTGTCATTGAAGGTTCCGGCATTCATGAGAATGAAGCACCGGGATTTGGATGATGATACAAGTAGTTTACGGATAGCCCATACGGCTTTGTTGTGTCGTTTGACAATTAATGAGTGTATGTGGGGGTTTTGGCACTTGAGTAAGACATGTAGCCATGTGTCTGGGTCCGTGGTATTGCAAATTGGGCATGTAATTGTAGGGAATCTTTCTATTCCAAAAAAAAGTTGTTTACGGGCATTTCCCATGTATTGTCCGGTGCGGAATTTGATTAGGCATGTGATTTGTGGATCCATAATTATGGGGTTTTTCCAGAAACTGTTGGACAATACGTTGTGAATGTTTGGGTTGCCGGTCCATTTATCAATATTGGGGAAATTTTCTGTGAGTATTTCTAGGTTATTTACGAGATCATGTTTTTTGAGGTATTTGTCCAAGAATCGTATGGGACCTTTATCGGGAGTTTCGCCCATAGAGGGCCATTCATATCTATGAAAGTAATATGGGGTGGCATGGGCGTGTTCGTATGGATGTTCGGCATTCTTGTGGGTTTTTTCTCTTCCTTCCTTTGCTAATTTGTCGGCTTGTTCATTGCCGGCGATGTTAGCATGAGCTCGGACTTTGTGGAGTGTAGTAATTTGTGTGCGATTTTGGAGCATTGCAACTATAGATGTAAGGATAGTTTTATCCGGGTGACTGTTGTGTAAAGTGGGGTGTTTTATGTGTGTATTAAGGAGATATAGTACGTTTATGCAATCTGTGAAAATGTGAGCTGGTTCGTTTGGGTATTCTGTGGTGATTTATTTTAAGGGTTTTGTGTATAGCCATCATTTCGGCTCTTAGAATATTCTGGAGTCCATGTAGTCTTTTGCCTAATTTGATTTGTTTGGTTGAATTGTATATCCCATAACCAGCTTTTTCTCGGTGCCAATGTCCGGGGCTTACTTCGGTTGGTTCTTTAAAGGAGCCGTCAGTGTAGTAGCTAAAGTTAGGGTCGAATTTAAGGTCGGTATTAATTTGGTAGTTGGGGAGTGGGAGGCTCAATTCGGTAATAGGTGGTGCGGGGATGTTTATGTGGGGGATTTTAGACCATTTTTTGTTACGGTTTACTCGGATTGAAGTAGGTGTGGGAGGGGCAATTGCGGTGTATACCTTGTGAATGTTTAGATTTTTTGCTATCAAAGTGAGATGAGTGAGGTTTTCTAGAGTACCTATCTCACGAGTTTGGTGATGTATACATAAGATTCGTAAGGTTGAAGGTTCAAGGCGAGGTGTTTGTATTTGTGGTGGTATAGTGGGTTCTTTGTAGGTCATAGAGTCTGCTTCAAATAGTACTATGATGTGAGAGTCCGGGAATGGACCTAATTGTGGTTTGGAGTTGTGGTACCAATGAGTGTCGGGGGTAATAATAATGGTGATGTTGTGGTAGGGGTCATTATTTGCCGCTAGGCGTGCCCAGTGTACTGCTTGTTGTGTATCTTCTTCGGTGTGAGGGTGTGCAAGGCCTATTCCGCTCCACTTATAATCAAAGGCTTTTCCTAATGAACCAAAAATCTTATCACGTTCGAATGGGGAGGAGAATTTTGAGATTTTTGTAGAGCATGTAACTGGGGATGAAAAGTATGAGTGTGTAATATTCAGAGATGTAATAAGGTGGTCTAGGATAGGATCGGGTAGTGAATATTGTTCATTTTTTAGAGGGTTATTTTTGGGAATTCGGTATTTATATCTTTGGTATAGCCAAACAATTTCGGTTTCAAATGTTTGGGGTATTGGTTCAATGTTAATGGGTGTGCGTAGTGCGTTGTGGTATTGGACCCACAGCCATTGTAGTCTAGCGAGTGGTATGGTTATTAGGTGTCTGCCATTATCTTCATATATGTGGGCATTATCTTGTTGTATTTTGATTGTGTTTGTTTGTGTAAGGATGTCAGTTTCGGGATTGCATTCGGTTGTAAAGATGTTGAGGAGAGGGATAATAAGAGGTGGCATGACAAATCTTCTGTCTCGAGGTTGTGCTTGGGGGTGGTATATTTGTATGATATTCAGGGAATGAGCGTTTTGAGTTCTAATGTAGTATTGTGTGAGGATTTCGGTGTTATGTGAGGAAGCGTTTGGGTTGTGCCAAGGGAAAAGATTTCTTTGCGGGAGCCATTTGGTGTAGGTGGTGTTATTGTGGGGCCAATGACATAGGTATGACGTATATTGTTTGCTTATGTTGTTAGAGTCAGTATACTTTCTATGTTTGTGCGCGGTTATGTTGTTTATTGGATGCATGGAAGGATTTTTTAATATATATGGTGGGGAGGCATGTGGTCGTGAATTTGGCGGGTTTGGGGGGATTAATGGAAGGTTGGTGTTGGGGTGGGTGTTATTGTGACCAATGATGTATGGGTCTTTAAGTGTGTAAGGTGGGGCGTGACTGGTGCAAGGGTTGGGGCATGTAGGGAGGCATGGGGGATGACAAAATAATTGTTTGGCAATATTTAGTGCACTTTTTATTAGTTTGTGAGGGGTACCGTAATATATTTTGTAGCTTTTATCGTCCATAAGGTGTGTTCCATTTGGTAGTGTAATTTGTTTTAGATCAGTAATGTTTGCGGAAAAAAGTTTTTGTAGGAGTTTGGCGGATAATTGTCGGTCGAGTCTAGGGAGGTTATGTATTTCATTTGCCCAATTTTGTTCAAGCGGTGCGGGGTCTAGTAAGAAATCTTCTAGAGTGCTTTTGAGAAATGTTTTGCCTAGTGTTTTGAGTAGAAAAAGTGTGCGGGTAATGGGAGACCGGAGGCAATCAAATTTTTTAAGCCTTTGGAGGTGTTGTGCTCCTCCATAAATAGCAAGGATGTGCTGAAGGAGTCCACTGTAAATTTGTCCTAGTCGTCCCTTGTCGTTAAGTGCGTTTTGGAGTTGTTCTCCAATGCAACGTAGATAGGCATTTTTAAGGGAAAAGGCTTCTAATCCAAATAGTTCGTGGGGGAGTTGTGTTATGACATTGGGCGTACATTTGGGGAGTCCACATACTTTCTTTTGTATGGCTATGATTTTTCTATCAAGTTTGTTTATGGTGGGCATGGAATAAGGGACCGCATAGAAACTATATGAAATACCCGGGCGTATGACGGTATCTATCATTTTTATTTTTTGTTGCAATGTAGCCGGACATAGTGTGAGTTCATTGCATTGTTTAATAAGTTTTGTAGTAGTAGTGTGAGTTTGGATTTTCCATTTCAACGATGGGACTAGGTTTATTCCAAGGTATATATAGGGTTGGTTTTGGTTTAGAACCGGAATTGGTTGGTTACGATAGTGGATATTGGTAGCTTGGATAAGGGCTTTGAAGGCGGTTGGGTTTATTTTAGATTTGTTTGGACAACCAGTTACGGCACATTTTTGAACCCCAAGTTCCATCCCGGACCATAGACAGAATTTGTCTATTTTGTCTAGTTGAGTTTGTAGTGATTTAAGGCGTCCAGAGATGGCCGCTAGGTCATCCGCATATGCGGCCGAGTTTATGGTGACTTTTGAGGTGCTAAAGGTGTAGCCATTATTACCTCTTTGAAGCCATCTCAGTAGAGGTTCTAGAAAGATAATGAAGAGATATGGGCTCAGTGTGTCGCCTTGGATGGTACCCCGTTGGATGGGGATAGGGCGTGTTTTGCCAAAAAATTCCCCAACGTATGTAGTGGTGGAGTGGGAGTATATATTGCCAACAAGTGTGACTGCGTCTTTTGGGTATCCAAGATCGCTCATAATGGTTAACAAACGAGGGTGGTCAATGGAGCCGAAAGCGTTTTTGAAGTCAATATAGAGTATGTAGATGTCTTTATTGGTGAATTTTGCATCCTCAAGGGCGGCGATGATCGTTTGGAGTTGTCGTGTAGTACTTCTTTCGGCTCTAAACCCTTCTTGGCTTTCGTGTAATATTTGGTGTTTTTCCCCGTATGCCGATAGTATTGATGTTAGTGTGCTAGTGTATAATTTGTAGATGGTATTAGCTAAGGCAATGGGTCGGTGGTTAGGTAGCTCGGATGGGTTACCTTTTTTGTATAATAGGATTGTTAAGCTTGTTTTCCAAGATGTGGGGATTGATTTTTGTTTATAACAATGGAGGAAAAATAATGATAGAAGGTCATGGAATCTAGAGGGCATGTTTTTTAGAATTGAGTTAGGTATGTGGTCCGGTCCGGGAGCTTTGTTGGATCCCAAATTTTTTAGGCACATGTTATATGTATCTCTGTTATAGTATGTGTGGAGAGGGATTGAGGGTTCGCCTCTTTTATCAATAGTGAATCCATCAAGATCATGCCACGGGTATTGCCAGACCCCGCATGTGCATGTAGATGTATGTTGTGGTTGGTAGTGACATGAGGGGGTGGATGGTCTATTGTTTATGGATTGTTGAGAATGTATTTCGTTTGCAATGTCTTCTGGGCTGGTTAGAATGTTGTTGTTTTGATCTAAAATGCAATCTAATGGTAAGTTTGTATTGTTTTTAAAGACTTTTCTATTAATCTTTTTTGGGTTAGTTTCATATAGTTGACGATATTTAGAAATGGCTTTTTTGACACATTCTCTTGTGTATTTTGTGGTGATTTTCCGAGCTTGTTTATTGGCATCTTTTGCAATGACTGCAATGTCTTTTAGCCAGTCTTCGTGAGGGTTGTTGGGCGGTGGTACTTGTGGGATTTGGGGGTGACGGAGGTTTTGTAGTTCAGAAAATATGGGGTGGGTTTGCCAATTTTGGTTAGTTTTAGCAATATAGATTGTTTTACGAATAGTGTGGTATGTAACCAGATGTTGTTTCCATTTATTTGCTAATTTTCTCGGAAGGAACCCCCCTTGTTTTGAGGTTCTAGATGTGAGTTGTGGGATAGAGGGTGCTTTACATGTTTTTTCTAGTGTAGTGGAAATTTCATTAATAATTTTTTCCAAAGAGGTGCATGCTTCTTGCCATTGTATGTGTGTTAGGTGTTGGTGGTTAGAGAGAGTTGCTATGAGGGAGTCTATATGTGGTGAGTTTTTTTCAAAGAATATTGTATTGAAGTTATCAAGGTTTTCTTTTGGGATGGGGTTTAGTATTTTGATATCGTTTGAGTTTCTGTTTGTGGGAGGTCTACTTATAAGGGTGTTGTGAGGTATATTTAGCTGGATGGGGAAGTGGTCCGAGTTTAAGTTAGTTGTAGTATTGGTGATAGATGTGTATTGGATATGGTTAGGTGTTTTAATGTAGAATCCATCAATTAGGCTAGTGTGTGTGTAATTAGTTCCACCTTGACGAGAGTATCGTGTATCTGTTGGAATCAGATATAGTTCTAAGTCATCCGTGTAGTTTCGCCACTGATAATCTATACCGAGTGGGGGGGTAAAAACCTCTCCGTTTTGTCGTCCAATAAGGGCGATATCTCGGTTAAAGTCTCCGCAGAGTATTATTGTGTGGTTAGTGTGTGTATTTATTTGTGAGGTGATGGAGTTTTGGATTTCCGGAATAAGCCTAGAGTCTTCGATGTGCGAGGGCATGTATAGGTGGAGAATAAGCCATGGTTGTAGGGGTCGGTTAGTAATTTCAATAATTTGAAGATAAGGTGATATGTTAACCGGGGTAGGGATTTTAGTAATATTCCCGGGGAAGGCATATGATTGGTGTATGAGCATGAGGAGACCTCCCCTTGCTGGTGTGTACGGCATTCTTTGCTGGATGCATCTTGTGAGAGCATGAGTATTATTAAATATGAGTTTGTAATCGGGGAATGTTCTTTGGATGTATTTAGTGGATTTAGTAGCAGTTAGTTTGGTTTCTTGTATGGCAATTATGGCCGGTGGTGTGTTGCTGTGGGCGGATAGATTGTGGAGGCATGGGAGAGCAGTATTTAAGGATGCGGCGTTCCATGTTAGGATGTATGTATTTGTATCTATGGTGTTTTCATTATGATTCGCAGGGGGTATGTATGGAGTTGGTAGAGATGGAAATGTGTATTCTGGGATTGGTTCAAAACATCTCGTTATTTCCTTAGTTAGTTCATGTGGAAGGAATGAGAAGCGTAGTTGGATTGTGTTTAGTGTGGGGGGTGGGATTTGACTGTGTACAAAGTCAAAAATTTCTTTGTGTATGGAGTCTTTGTGTAAAATAATGTTATGATTCTCTGCTAGAAAACTTGTATATGGGTGTTTTGTATGAATATGTCTTTCGGGTGGGTTGGGTAAGGTGATTAATTTGTTTAGGAGAGTATTAGTCCAATGTGTGATGCTGGAATTTTGTAGGGCTAATGTTTGGTTGCACTCTTCTAGAGAGGGGTGTACTATGATAATTAAAGCGTATAGGATGTGTGATGGGGGATGTGTAATTATTTGTTCAATGTAGTGTGCTATATGTGGATAGGTCATGTTATGTGTGTTGTGTAATTCATGTGTATTTTTCAGTAGTGGTGAAAATGTGCTGGCAAGGTGTTGGTACTCGGGGTGTAGTTTTATAGTGCTTGGAATGAAATACATTTTTGCGCGTTTTTTATGGGCTGCGGGGTGTGTTTTAATTATGTTTGGCATGGGACCCGGGTTTTTTTCGATGTCCCCACTAAGAAGTATTAAGATTTCACAGTGATAAATTTTGGTAGGGTAATGTTGTTGTTGGTGATTTAGGTTTTGTAGGAGTTGTTTGGGTGGTTGAAGTTGTTGGGGTTTTTGTTGTTGTTGTTGTTGTTGTTGTTGTTGTTGTTGTTGTTGTTGTTGTTGTTGTTGTTGTTGTTGTTGTTGTTGTTGTTGTTGTTGTTGTTGTTGTTGTTGTTGTTGTTGTTGTCAATATTAGTTTGACGTGTCCATTTTGCCATCTATAGCACGTTGCTCCCGTTCCGAAGCTTGTGACTCGGCCGCCATGATTGTTTGGATGAGTTGAGATCGGAGAGTTGTCATTTCCCCTCTAAGGGACTTGACCGTGTTAGCTTGCACCATATCCGCATATTGTCTTGCCTCTTGAACGATTTCCCCCTTCATAGTCTTCATTTCCTTTCGGAGTTGTTCAAGGGTAATGCCATTGCCCTTGTTTGGTCCATTCTCCATGGCAATCACAGCATTGGCAACTGCCGAGTTTACATCTGAGAACCCTAACCTCGCAAGTTCATCCGTACTAGGTTTATTACTTCCATCTAAACTTTTGGGGTGGGGAGTGAACATGACATACTTTCCATGAATTTTCTTGCTTTGTTTGACATGTTTTTTGTATACTGCAGCGTTTAGACACTCAATGTTACAAGTCCCCACATGTCGCCCGTGCTCGAGTTTGAAGAATATATCAACCACATGTCGCCCGTACTCGAGTTTGAAGAATATATCAACCACATTCTCTTCACCGATTACGGACTTGATTCCACTTGCAAGTTCCTTTTCATTTTTTGTTTTATTGAGGTTTTTGGCAATGAGAATAAGACAATTCTTTTTTGCTATTTCGTCCTCATCCATTTTTCTAGTTGCAAAGCATGGCACAAAAATCTCATTGGAGAATGTGACTTTATAGTCTTTTACTTTGGCCGCTTGCTCCGGGGAGGGAGTTTTCACCCATGCGAAGTCAGAAAAAGCCTTTTTTTCTACCCCGGTAATTTCAAAATCCTGCCCTCTCGCAAAGCTCTCCCTTACAATCTCTTCATGTAGTTCATATGATTCTTTGTTGGCAAGATTTGGACCCGAAATTTTGACTGATAGGAGGTGTGAAAAGGCAAGGGAGTCGTATGTTTTGCATACTTTCCCCTTATATGGAATCCCTTCATTTAGAATGAGAATGAAGGGTCTCAGTCCTTTCAACAATCCTCTACCGTCTATCTCGGGGTTTTTTAAGTGTATTTTGATGACCCCATTCCAATTGTTGGTTTGGTGGTAGCAAAAAATGGCTATAGGCTCACCAATGTCTGTCCCAGTAGGGATTTCCATTTCATTGAGTCTATTTTTTACCATACTTAAGACAATATCCTTTGTCCAGACTTGGTCCCCAAGCTCGAAATGGATCGATACTTGGTAATCTAATGCATAACCATTTTTATCCACCTCAACTTCACTTGGAAGTTGGGTGAGGTTAAAATGGTTACCCATTTTTCCATCCATTCTTTTGGATGGCCACTCTATTTGGGGAGTGAATGGGAAAGCAGGGACTGCTACATAACTTTCGCTTGCCTCTTTCGTACTTAGACCACATTTGACCAGGTCTTCAATACCTACTATTGGTATTTTATTATTCCCATTCTCCTTCGCAATTGTATTCATTGCATGAAAACCTAGCCAGTATTCGGTGAAGGGCAAACTTGTTGCCCTCACTTTCTTCTGGGTGGTGTTTGTGATAAACAAGACGTTTTGACTCGTATTGACTGGGTTCCCATCTACCACATCAACAAAAAGGCGCTTGGAGGAGGTGGCAACATCTTGAGCTGAAGACATACTGTAGCATACAAAACAAAGTGTGTTAATTGATTTGCATCGTATTGTCTCACTATAACCCCTTATCCTCTTGTACTTAACTTCTCCCCCCAACATACGTTGAGGGCTTATTGAAGTTAAGATTGTCAAGAAGGGGTGGACAGAAATATTGAATGCATGACAACTACTTACCGACTCATGACCCAAAGGTTGGAGGTGAGAGGATTTGACATAGTAGTACATAATGACCTTTGCACAGACACACACACGGGGGGTGCCAAAAATTTGGGCACCCTTCCAAGTAACACACTTAAATAACTCATTATGTTTACATGACTGTGGGATTGCATAATAATCCCAGTAGTAGTAGAGAGCAGTAGATTGTAAAGATGGTGAGAGAAGAGAATGACCTGAGAGTTTAGTCTTGGCTGGAAAGAGACACCTTACGATTGGATGTCTCACGCTGGACTCTAGCTGGGGTCCCTTGACTTGCACTCCTACTGTGATGGCATAGGCTGCGGGCTTAGGTTGCGTGTTGGCTTGCAGGGGCTTCACCTCCGCTGGTGTCCGAGCAGTACTCGAGTGCACCTCTACGTCTGCGTTTGATTCTTGAACTAGGTGTCCTAACGCCGTCCTTGGGAGAGGTGGTTGGCAGACTCAGGTTATCGGAGTTTGAGCAGTCGCGCTCCTCTCGGCTCCCAGCTGGGGTTTCTGAGATTGGATCTCCTCGGCTGTGCAACGCTGTTTCGCGGCGCTTCGCCCTGCTTGGGGGCTACGCCGATAGTGAGGATGTCGCCGCTGGGTGCCTATGTTGTGTGCGGCGTGGGGACGGAGAACGTCTTGCAATGTATACTGGGTCTCCTGTTGCCTCGCACTCTTCTGCTGTTTGGTGTTGGAAGTTTGGGCTACTGGGGCGTGGGCCGCGGCGATCTCCCTGGTGATTTCGCGGTTCTTGCTCCTCCTCTGCTGGTGGGTGTCGGCGATCTGGGTTGCCGGGACGTGTGCCTCGAAGAACTGGCACCAGAGCTCGTGTTTCTTGTTCCTTGCTTGGTTAGGGTAGCTGCTCTTCAACTGCTTCGCGTTGATCTGCGGCTTGATTCTGCTGTGAGTCTTGATGACTCTGCTCTGCACTTGTCTGTGACCTTCGTGGAGATCGTTTCCTGGTTTGGCTGATCTCTCCCTTGTTTGTTGCAGGTGCTGACCGGTCTGTGAGAAACATGCATAGATTAAGTTAGTGACAATCGACGGACAGGTATAACTCACAGCATACAATGAATTCGCAAAGCAAGGAGTAGAATGATCTTCACTGCTGGAGAGATTCCGATCTACGCGCGCGGGATGCAGCTTTCGACACCTTCGGTACTTCTCGTCACCTTCCAGGTACACGATCTCCTCATGGGCTTGGTAGGGAGCGCAATGTGTCCACAGCATGCGGAGTGGACGTATGTGAGGTATGCCAGTTTGAGAGGGTTTGAGAGTGAAAGGGAGTCGAGTTATATACCTTGTTTTTTGCTGGTTCTTGATGGATGTAGTAGCGGTCATCGAACGTCGTCGTATTCTGTTTGTTGATTCGCTAGGGTTGGCTTCGACAAGGAGCGGTTTGAATGCGGCTAGTCGATCTTGATTTTCCATGAATTTTCTGTCTATGTAGTGGCGGCTAGGGTTTTGTCTGTGACTTTGTGGCTGGCCGTGTGTCCCTGTATATTTCGCACCTTTGAGTGTTCTGTGAGTTTTTAGCGATGTAATGCTATCAGTGGGGAGAAGAGATAGAGCGTTGGTAAGATTGCTTACCTGGTTCCGTGCGTACTTGTTATTTGTTTGCTGTCTTGAGGTTCTGCCTCCATGTTGTTGGCGTTTTTGACATTGGGCCTTCACTCCATGTGTAGTTAGTGTTGTTGGCTTCTCACGTTCCGTTGTTGTGTCGCTATCGAGCTGCAGAATTCTGTATCTAATTCTTTGTCTTCTTGTTGCTGCTTGGCTGGGGGACTTGTGGTTCCTGTTGGCCAAAAACATGACGCACAAATTGGTAAAATATAAGGTAGGAGTACTCACCTTGGTCCCATGGGGTGACACGATGCTTCGTTTTTTGTTTTGTTTCTTGTTCTTGGCGCTGGTTGGATTAAATCTTTGGTGTCGATGCAGGTGTGTTGGTGTCGCCGCCGGTTCGGGATGATGCGCTGCTCGATCTGTTGTCCCCGGGCGATGCCGCCATATGTGTCGTCGCTGGATCTGTCGGCGTGCTTGTCGTTGGACATGCCCTTCGTGTGAAGTCGTTTCTGATGGCTTCTTATTTTTTTTTCCCTCGTTTCCATTCAGCTGCTGGTTCTTGTGTGGATTACCCTCTTTTCTGAATGCTGTTAGGTTGGGGGATATGTGGTTCCTGTAGATCAGAAACAAGGAGCACAAAGGGGTTAGTTGTAAGGTAAGATTACGTACCTTGGTCCGGGGGGGGTGCGCGTCGCTGCGTTTGTTGGTTTGTGTCTTGCCCTTAACACCGGATTGAATGATCTTGTGGTGTTGTAGGTATGTTGATGTCGTCATCGATTCAGGGTGGTACTCTATGCAGCCTTCTATCCAGGGGCGGTGCCACTCTATGCATCTTCGCTTGATCTTCTGCACCTTTCTCACATTGCAGCTGTCTTGTAGCTCTTTATGATAAGGATTAGATTTGAATATTGTATCTCCAACAGCAATAACGGTTTGTCTTATGATTTTATGAGAGAAATATTGAGATGAAATAAGGTACTGGGAGAATGTGTACAACTTAGCTGTTCGACTGGATCGTCGTTTTTTCGGTGGTTTCCTTGGGTCTTTGTCTTCTGGGCTGTTGGAGTTTTTCGCCATCGGCAGCTGCTGTCTTGGCGGCGGATCTTGTTCTTGTTCGTGTGGCCCTATCGGTTTCAGCTCCTCTCCCATTGCGTGCTTCTCTTGTAGACCCTCGTACTTCGGTACCATCTTATGTTGATCAATGACGTTCTTCTTCACCTGTGGTTCTACTCTTTCTGCAGACTGTGGAGTACATTTGATCCTATGGTTGTTTGTGCCAATTTCCCCTGTGCCGGGAAGATTAAGCAACGGGTCTATTCCTATCATGTATACTAATGTATGTGAATTTTCAGTACAAACATTAATTTGACAATATGCAATATGTAGGGCATCACAGAGTAACTTAGCTGGTTTCGCATAATGTCGACCGTTGCAGAATCTTGTGTCTCGGCAGCTGACTTCACTTTCTTGCAAGAAACACTGTGTCTTCATGGAATCACTAGAGTCCTAGTAGAGGAGGGATTTGATGTGTGGTATCACGATGGTGTAGTGGTAACCAAATCTCGAACTAATTGACTTAGAGTTGGTATGATAAGTGCAACATCTAGATCTAGATCTGGGCCAACACAGAGCCCCGCTTCAGATCTACTCTCCCAAACTAGTACTAGTTTGTTGCACCTTCACACAACTTTGTACCAATCGATCTAAGATTTGCAATCCCTCTCAACATTTTCCTCATCAAACGCATACCAATCAGCAACAGATAATACACACCGGGATTTACAATGAGCCCAGCAGCCCTCATTGTTGTGTGTAGAGTATTTGCGCCTAACATCAAAAATCCCTCCTCACCAGGATTTGCGGAGCTACTCCTCTCTCATCTCACCCCAAAACGAACTTGCCTAGGCCATAACAAAGACACTGTGTATACAAGGGTATCCACAACTGATTTCACTTGTATTGGTAGTATTGCATTTGTGTTGTCTGTGTCTCTTTTGTGTTGAAAGTGGTAATCACATCCTTTATTTCCTCTTGAATTGTGTTGTCCCTGGCAAATTCTAATCTCTACAATTTCAATCTGTCCTCATTTCTCTACTTCAAATTTGGAAAACTTGCACAATTAAATTCTAAATCAGTATTTGGATTTTCTTCAACTTTTTATTGATCTAGGATTTAGATCTTATGCTAGTGATATGGATTTTATAGGAGACAAATGGACGTAGCTTTGGTTGCTCAGTTTTTCAATTAGAAATAAATACAAAATTAAAAATCCACAATTGACTATCTTTTGCAATGAAAATGAAGTAGACTTGCATAGCAAAAATGCAATGAGATCATATTCTAAGGACAAAGATGGAAGAACATTTCAAATGATTTGCAAATGTAATTGCATTTAGAGCAAAGAAGTAGAAGCAAAGACAATTTATGAAGCCTCTAGAGCTAGTTCAATGAGGTGAAAACAAATTAGACAAGAACTAGAAGCAGAGAGGGTTTCTAAAGCTCATGAAGGTTGTTCAACGTGGCGGAATCAGTCGACCAAATATATACAATGACATTAAGTAGAAGCAATTGGAGGTAGAAGCAAAGACAACTTGTGAAGAGGGTGGACAAAGTAGACAATAGGAAAGGAAGATGAGGTGGAAATGCAATAGATCATGGGAAAGGAAGCTTGTGATGACAAAAAGAAGACTATACAGCTCTTGAACAAGTTTAGGATTTGTAACAAGCATCTATAATGATGAATGGGCATCACCAAGGTCATGTTGATAGTGAAGGTAGATAGTCCATGTAGCTTAGAAGAATAGGCTCCAAACCTTTGGAGTGGTTGAAGTGGGTCTTTTATTTCTTTGGAATGAAGATTTCTTGTGGTAATAGAACTCATTTTGATATTAAGTTTATCAAATTATTAGATGTTGTAAATGTATTCTCTATAATTTTAGAACTTACTTCAAATGCTTTTATAAAAATCATGTTAGATTATTACAATTTTTTATAAAATAGATGGGGAAAAACTAAAGAAAAAATCTATAATATCGAACAACTTTTACTTTCCAATGTAAGTTTGAACCTCTTGTAAAATTGTTGGATTTATATTGTTTTGGTGACTTCTATCCCTTGGATGGAATCAAAAGTAGAAATTTAAATGGACATATTTATGTTCATTACATATAATAGGTAGTATATTCTAATGTTTGGTGGGAAAATTACCTCAAAAATCTACCTACGTAATTCTTTTAAATATTTGAAATACAAGGAATTATAAAAATTTATCATATCACAACGACAAAGAAAAATTCGAGAGCTTGTTCTTCAAATAAAGATCATATTCCAAAACATTAAAAAAAAACAAAAAAAACAAAAAAAAACAAAAAGAAAAAGAAGAAGAAGAAAAAAGAGAAAGAAAGAAGATGGATAGAAAGACAATAGGAAAAAAACTGAAAAAAATAACAAGAAAAAGCACATTGCTGAAGAAGAAGCAAGGAAAATATACAATAGGAGAAGGAAGTGACAAAAAGGAACAAAGAAGTTAAAAACAAAAAACATCAAAGAAAATAAAGGGAAGAAAGAACAAGGAAAAGGAATAAGAAAAGGAGGAACGAGGGAAAGAACAAAGAGAGGGAAGGAACAAGGAAAAGCGAGGAACAAAGAGAATGAGTCGACGAAAAAGTCCAAGTAAAGGAAAAAAGAAAAGAAACGATAAAAAGGAAAAGAAAACTCCGAAAGACGAAATTGCTTTTATCTGTACAGTACAGTATCTGTATATTTAGCTTTAACTTTATCGTTGACTTTAGCTTTAACGTTATCGTTAACTTTAACTTTAACAGGATCGATAACCTTAGCTTTAACTTTATCCTAGGGTTTGGGGGAGGAAGGTGTAGATGCGGAGCAGCGAGAGAGACGACGTCCTTTTCGCAGCTGCATTCCTCGCGCTCTGCAGCTCCATTACGCCTCCGCCTCCTCCCTCCCAGCGCGTCACCATGAAGGAGAGCGATGTGCAGATGATGCTGGCAGCCGATGTGCACCTCGGCACGAAGAACTGCGACTTCCAGATGGAGCGCTACGTGTGGAAGCGCCGCAACGACGGTGAGGGTCAGGGTTTTGGCTGGTTTTTAGGGTTTTAAGGGGTTTTCCGGGGTTGATCTTCCTCCTCCTCCTTCGTGCAGGTATCTTCATCATCAATGTAGGCAAGACCTACGAGAAGCTGGAGCTCGCCGCGAGGGTGATTGCCGCCATTGAGAACCCGCAGGATATTATCGTGCAGTCCGCGCGGCCGTACGGGCAGCGCGCGGTCTTGAAATTCGCGCAGTACACCGGTTGCCAGGCTATTGCGGGACGCCACACGCCCGGTACCTTCACTAACCAGTTGCAGAACACCTTCTGCGAGCCCCGGCTGCTCATCTTGACTGACCCCCGCACTGACCACCAGGTGAGCGTCAATTTAGGGTTTTAGAGCAACTAGAGTATCAAGGTTTAGGGCTTTAGGTGTCTATGATATCCAGATTAGTGTTGTTAGGGAGTCTTTATTTCATTCTTTTGTTATATCTGTTTGTTTTTTAACCTTTCGGATGTTTGACTGATTACATTGATTTTTTAAATCTGCAGCCTATTATGGAGGCAGCGTTGGGAAACATTCCCGTGATTGCCTTCTGCGACACTGACTCGCCGATGCGATACGTGGACATTGCCATCCCTGCGAACAACAAGGGCAAGCACAGCATTGGTGCGCTTTTCTGGATGCTGGCGCGTATGGTGTTGCAGATGAGGGGCACCATCTCCGCTGCGCAGCCATGGGACGTGATGGTAAGATCTCTCGCCTTTCTTTGAGGAAAAGCTGACCTCGAGTGTATTCTGATGGATGCGAATCTTAGTGTTACCTGTCAAGGAGACTGACTTATGGATGGATTGAGGATGTCATGGATGTGGAACTTAGTGGTTCCTGCGGTCAGTGGCGTTACGCTTGTTGAGGAGATTGACTAGGGGTGATATCAGGTGGATCATTTAGGAGTGAGGTATGTCATGGATGTTAATCTTAGCGTTTTCTGCGATGGTTAGCGTTTCAGTCGAGGAGATTGACCACAAGTGGTTTGGATGGAGTGAGGGTTGTCATGGATGTGAATCTCAGCATTTCCTGTGATGATCAGTGTCACCTTTGTGTGAAATTGAAGGAGAGTGGTTTTGGATTGATTATGTATGAGTAATGGATGTGAATCTCAGCTTTTCCTGTGATGATTAGTGTTACCTTCGTGTGAAAGTCAAGGAGAGTGATTATGTATGAGTGAGGGATGTGAATCTTAGCGTTTGGACTGTGGTGTGCAGGTTGACTTGTTCTTCTACAGGGAGCCGGAAGAGAGCAAGGACCGCGACGAGGAGGAAGGAGCTGCCCCTGAGTTTGCCGCTGTGGAGTACGCTGCTCCCGCGCTTGCCCTGGGAGGAGGTGATGCTCAGTGGGGCCCTGAGGCTGCCGAGGCCGGACAGTGGGAGCCCGAGGCTGCAGCGCCTGCAGGAGTTCCAGCTGCGGAGTGGGCTGCGCCAGGCGCCGCGCCCGCTGCTGCCGGGTGGGATGTGGGAGCAGGAGCAGCAGCAGCAGCAGCAGCAGCAGCCCCGGCAGGGTGGGACACCGGTGCTCCTGCTGCTGCCGCTGCCGCTTCTCCCCCTGCTGGCTGGGAACCCGCTGCTCTGTAGGGATGAGATTGGAATGGCTGTCATGCCACGTGAAGGTAAAAATTTTGCGTTAATTAGATACGAAGCAAAGGTTTCAAGTGTCCACCGCAGATGTCATCCGGATTTCCCTCTGCAAATCAAGAATTGATTGTCTACAAAATCTCTCAGTCATCCTCTCTTGTAGTGTTTGGATGTGGAGCGTGAACAGGGTTTCAGGCGTATCAGTCGATGGTGATTATTCTTGTTTACTGTGTATAACAATTAGAGTCTTTTTAAGCAGGTACGTAGTTCACTTGTGAAAAGTATCGAATCCAGTTGATGGAAGTAGGTCGCCAATTTGTTTGGGAGTGTCGGTGAGGAAGACACTCATCGAATAAGCCAAAATTTATCGATGTATCCAATTCGACAACACTTGTTCCATTCTTCCCGTCTCCCGGCACATACGAAACTACAATTCCAAAGATTGATGAGATGTTCTGAAGATCAACGATTTCTAAACCGGCTAAAATCAGTTCAAAAGTTTCAACTTAGAAAAGCCTGGGTGCTACTCGTACACCCTGGAAAATTGACAAAAATAAGGTGATTTATCTAGAATGCAGACCTCTCAAACTTAGGATGGATGATGATGAGTGTTCAATTCAGTAACTCCCCCTCAGTGATCTGCAAACTTGATGAGATACGATGACAAAATCCAGATGGAACAGTTTTTCAGTTTGAAACTTCTGCAAAGGCCAGAAAAACATTAACAACCTTCTCTACCTCCAAAAAATGGAGTACAAGGAACTAATATCATGCTTTACATGATGGTAATGAATTTAGACCTTGTCTAGTGCACAAATTTGACACCAAGTGAAGTCAACGCAAGGACGAAATTGAATTGTATTTTCTACTTCTAACACTATAATCTTTCAATCTGTATAGTATCCTTCGATAAAGATATATAACATAGTATTCGTGAAAATGTCACATATCTCATAGAAATGTCACAACTAACATTTCATTAAATACAAATAAGGCCAACATAATTTGCAACAACTGAAATTGTGATTATAGCAACATCTATATTAAAGTTGATACCACAAAAAATCTCTAGTTGCTTCAAAATATACCAATTATTATGCAAAAATATCAATTGTTGCGCAAACAATGTCACATGCAAGTGTGACATTTTCACAAATACTATGTTATATACTTTTTGCATTCCTAGGGAAAGAAACTTTAAGTGTTGCCAACTTTGACACCTTCTTGAGGGTAAGAATATTGTTATTTTACCATGAGATTTTTGGCACATGATCATTTCTATGTTGACAACATATGTACCAAATTTCAAGACCAGACGATGAATACAGAAAAAGATATTCCAAATTTACCAACATGTGTAGTTGAAAGCCATTCACTACAGCCAATTTTGACACCCTCTTGAGGATTGAAAATTTGATATTTTACCATGGAAGTTTTATCACAAGATCATCTCTATGCTAATAACATGTGTATTAAATTTCAAAGCCACATGATGAATACAATAATATTTACACAAGATTGTTTCTCATAGTAACACATGGTGGTAGATTTTGAATATGGGTTTTTGTATTCATCTCTTAGCATGGAAATTTGGCACACATGTTATTAACATAGAAGTGATCCTGTTTTAAATCTCTCGTAGTAAAATAACAGTTTTTCAAACCTAGGGAAGGTGCCAAAGCTTGAAATGGTACCCTTGGTTGTTTCTCACAATTAGCACGTTGGTAGATTTTGATTTTTTTCTTTTCTATCGTGGATATTATAGACTTGAAATTAAGCACACATATAATCAACATAGAGATGGTGAGTCATGTCCAAAATCTCAAGGGAAAAAATATTAAATTCAATCCATGGGAGGGTGCCAAATTTGGCAAGAGTGAAATATTTCTCACAACTACACGTGTTGGTAGATGTCAAAACTCTTTTGCTATGTAGGTATTCTGGCCTTAAGATTTGGCACACATGTATTCTATATAAAAATCGTTTCATGCCAAAAATTTCATGCGCAGAAACAAAAAAATTCAATCCTTGGGAGGGTGTCAAAGTTTGCAGCTCTTAAACTTTTCCTAGTGCTACCCATGTTAGTAGACCTTAAATATATATATTTTTATTCATCTTCCAGCCTTGAAATTTGGCACACATGTTGTCAACATAGAAATGATCTTATGCCAAAAATCTCATGGTAAATAACAATATCTAATCCTCAAGAGGGTGTCAAAGTTGGCAGCACTGAAAATTACTTTCCCTAGGAATGCAAAAAGTACGTATCTTTACTGAAGGGTATCATGTACTCAAAGTTTATGAAATTTATGCGCATGTTACTTACAAAGTCTTGAATGAGATCCTACAATTATTCATGAGAATACTTTTTTTATTACCTTCCTTACTCGTTCGACCAGAATGAGTAGTTCTGTTCTGGTGTGAAATCGTCAAAGAAATTTCAGGGGTTAAGATATTTAGAGCATTATAGAGGTGATTGTATTATTTTAAAATGAGAAAAGTTTTTCTACATTGACCGTCACTTTGCCTGACTGTACAAATTAGTCTACAATCATAGAGAGCTCTGCCACACACTTCGTCATTGTACGTGTCGCGGAAACAAGGTCAACTGTGTTGAAAAGGCCATACTGAAAGATCATTTGAAAAGCCCGTCAAGTTGTGCTACTTGGATACAGTTCCATTATTCTATGCTAGCATTTGAAAGAAGCCCCGGGATTTAGTATTGTACTTCAGCAGACAATTGTCGGTGTTTGACTCAAGTGCATGGAGAATTTGCAAGAAGTGGATGGACGATCGATAAGATGAACCAGAGTCCAGGAGGACCCGGATTATTATTAAACTCAATCACGAAACCGACAACGCCAATGGCGCGTTGAAACTGGACAAGTCGAGGACCGTTTTATGTGCCGTGCGGTGCACATCCAGTTACTCTACAAATTTATCACTAGTTGTCAATCAAATCAAAAACTCGACAACTATGGTGGGGACCGGATTTGAAGGCTTGGCATGATCCGAGTCGCCCAGTTTTATGCGAACAATCCCAACACTAAGCGGCTGCAGCCACAACCGACGAACTTCCTAGACTGTTTCTCGGTTGTGAGAAGGTTGAAGATCCAATGAATGAATATCAACGTCCTCGAGTAAAGATGTGAGTTGCGTACTCTTCTATATTGCGACCTCCGGGCTCCTGTCGTAGATGATCTTGGCGTCGTCGAAGGTAAGCGCCTGCAAGGGGAGGCCGGTCTGCACGATTGTGACGACCACCTGCTTGACGTAGTCCTTGCCTATCTGCAGGAGCTTGGGACCAAGGCCAAAGCGCCAGACCTTCTTCGGGTTCACCAAAGCCTGGCCTATGTGCGGGATGTGGTTGAACGTGCCACCGAACTCCGGGCAATCCGCGCCCGTGCTGAAAGTGGCGTTCGGGAAGAAGAGGAACGCCTTCCAGTGCGCCTGTATGGTGATGTTCGGGACATGGATGCCGGAGATTTCGACCACTTCCGTGGCGCCCTTGACCTTCTTCTTCGGGCGGTCCAACTTGAATGTGATAGCATTGTCGACGAGCTCGATGGAGGCTTTGTGACGCGGGGAACTTTCAATCAGCGCCTCGATTCTCGTCTTCGAGAGCGGGTTGCAGAGGGGAATCGTGTTCTCGCGACCCGCTTGAACTCCGTTTGTCATCCACGGCGTCGACATATCTTCAAATCGGTACCTGTCACACCGAACAGTCCAGTACTCAGATCTAGTTCCATCAAAACACAGAGCTCTATCAAACACGAGATATTCTACAAGATTATGTTAGTGGTATATGAGCTCCTTTACTTAAAAACACTCCAGACTTCTTCATACATATCCAACTACAAGACCAATAGTTGTGAACGTACCCGAGGAGATTGCTGTCCAGGACCTGGGACACGTTCATCTTGACAAGATTGGCCTTCTCGTCGTAGAAGGTGAACGCCGTGTTGAGGAAGGCGGGGTGCGTGGGATCCACTCGCTTGCCGCCAGGGATACGCTTCCAGAGGGACCACAACCGATCGACATTGGTGTGCACGGGGTAAAAGATGGGGTCGAACGCAGCACGGCCGAAGTTTCCCATATCGTCGTAGGCGACGTACTGAGATCCCAGCGCCGTCGCGTCCTGCCTGCCGAGCCAGGGGTGGATGGTACCATGGGGCTGATCCTCGAACGTGCCCGAGCCGCGGCCTCCGTAGTCGCCGAAAAAGTATGGCCGACCGTAGAAGAGAGAGGGCGTGGTGCCGCCGACCACCAGCTGTGTGTACATCAGGCGGTCGTTCTGGATGCGGATGTACTCGGGCGTCTTGTGGGTGCAGCCGCCGGCGGTGTCGAGGTCTATGAGGAAGGGCGGGAACGAGCAGATGTTGCGAGCTTCGTCGTATAGCGGAGAGCCCTTCCTCGCGTAGGCCGCGGGCATCTCGTTGGGCACTGGCGTCACGTCCATGGAGTTGTCCCACGCCCAGAACGGCAGCGTGAAGGTGTCGTCCTTCAGGAGCTCGCGCAGGATGCGCTCGTGCCAGTACGTGAACATGCGGTGCCACGGCAGGAAGAGCCACGAGTGGTGTACCTCAAGCGGGTAGTCCGGGTGCTCCGGGTAGTAGAGCGCATTGTCGCAGTACAGGCAGTGCAGCTTCATCTGGTTCAGCAGCGAGCGCGGGTCGGAGTCCGGGAGAGCGCGCATGAGTTCGTACGCCTTCTCCAACCTCGTGACCTCCTTGTTGCTCAGCAGATGCGCCGGGCGCCGCACCAAAAACTCCTTGAACTTCGGGTGCTTGAATTGGTAGATGGGCTTGCCCTCGTACGGCTTGGGCATGCAGCAGCGCTCGATGCTGTTGCACTGATTGGGCAGATCCGGTGCCGGAATCGGCAGCGTCGCGTATGTCACCGACACCATCATGGCCATGAGTGCCAGAACCAGCGTAATGCACGAAGCCATTCCGGCGCTCCCCATGTCGGTACCTCTACCACCCTAGTTTCCTCTGTAACTTGGAGTACAAATCATGAACAAGGTCGCCTCAGCTCGTCACTGTAGCTCAACGCCGACTCTGTTGACAGAAACACCAATTCACACATGAGTAGACATCGATCACAAGAACTCAACCAGACAAGTGGAATGCAATCGAAATCATCAAATCGGTTGCTCAGGAGTAGACGTCACTGCCGTAAAGAGCTGGATGAGCTCCGAAAGAGACAAACGAATTCCACGTGCAAGAGTCTAGAGGTCAAATGAGCAGTCCTAAGCTCGATATTCCAGCTGATGAGCTGAATTGACCTAGGGAGGCAGAGGATGCACCCGCAGGAGCGGATCTCGAGAAGAAGATGGTGAGCCAGCAGCTGTTGCAACTGATGAGTACTGATGCGGGCTACCAAGTTGCATATATACTAGTCCTCCTGGTGGCTAGGGCAGGAGTTGAATAATTGAGCGCTCTGGCCCTTGGATTCCATGCTGATCAGCTTCACAGCCCGGCCGCCTGGAAACCGGGGCACGTTTTCAAGCTCCCGGTCGGACTTCTGCTTTGTCCAAGTCAGCGAGCATGTCAGCGTCCTTCACGTTCGATCAAAATGGTTTGGATGGAGTGAGGGTTGTCATGGATGTGAATCTCAGCATTTCCTGTGATGATCAGTGTCACCTTTGTGTGAAATTGAAGGAGAGTGGTTTTGGATTGATTATGTATGAGTAATGGATGTGAATCTCAGCTTTTCCTGTGATGATTAGTGTTACCTTTCGTGTGATAATCAAGGAGAGTGATTATGTATGAGTGAGGGATGTGAATCTTAGCGTTTGGACTGTGGTGTGCAGGTTGACTTGTTCTTCTACAGGGAGCCGGAAGAGAGCAAGGACCGCGACGAGGAGGAAGGAGCTGCCCCTGAGTTTGCCGCTGTGGAGTACGCTGCTCCCGCGCTTGCCCTGGGAGGAGGTGATGCTCAGTGGGGCCCTGAGGCTGCCGAGGCCGGACAGTGGGAGCCCGAGGCTGCAGCGCCTGCAGGAGTTCCAGCTGCGGAGTGGGCTGCGCCAGGCACCGCGCCCGCCGCTGCCGGGTGGGATGTGGGAGCAGGAGCAGGAGCAGCAGCAGCAGCAGCAGCCCCGGCAGGGTGGGACACCGGTGCTCCTGCTGCTGCCGCTGCCGCTACTCCCCCTGCTGGCTGGGAACCCGCTGCTCTGTAGGGATGAGATTGGAATGGCTGTCATGCCACGTGAAGGTAAAAATTTTGCGTTAATTTAGATACGAAGCAAAGGTTTCAAGTGTCCACCACAGATGTCATCCGGATTTCCCTCTGCAAATCAAGAATTGATTGTCTACAAAATCTCTCAGTCATCCTCTCTTGTAGTGTTTGGATGTGGAGCGTGAACAGGGTTTCAGGCGTATCTGTTGATGGTGATTATTCTTGTTTACTGTGTATAACAGTTAGAGTCTGTTTAAGCAGGTACGTAGTTCACTTGTGAAAATAGTATCGAATCCAGTTGATGGAAGTAGGTCGCCAATTTGTTTGGGAGTGTCGGTGAGGAAGACACTCATCGAATAAGCCAAAATTTATCGATGTATCCAATTCGACACAACACTTGTTCCATTCTTGCCGTCTGCCGGCACATATGAAACTTCAATTCCAAAGATTGATCAGATGTTCTGAAGATCAACGATTTCTAAACTGGCTAAAATCAGTTCAAAAGCTTCAACTTAAAAAGCCTGGGTGCTACTAGTACACCCTGGAAAATTGAAAAAAATAAGGTGATTTATCTAGAATGCAGACATCTCAAACTTAGGATGGATGATGACGAGTGTTCCATTCAGTAACTCCCCCTGATCTGCAAACTTGATGAGATACGATGACAAAATTCAGATGAAACAGTTTTTCAGTTTGAAACTTCTGCAAAGGCCAGAAAAACATTAACAACCTTCTCTACCTCCAAAAAATGGTGTACAAGGAACTAAGAGCATCTCAACACCTGGCATGGAATTTTCCACGCTAGGTCTGAAAATCTACTCCACGCCAAGAGTGATTTAGGGTTTGGCGTTATAAGAGCTCCACCGCAAGCTCCAAATTTTTCAACCCAAAAAAACACTTTCACCTTCCACCTCCCGCCACCAATGACACGGCGCCACGTGTCGCCATCAATGACATGGCGCCACGTGTCGCGAGGATATGGGTGTGTCGCCAACATCAAAAAATGGCGCACCCCCCCATCCAAGGAGATCTTGGTGTGCCATGCACCAAAACTTCTAAAATTTTATAAAGTTTCCCCGTTTTGAGGTGTTGGGTGCAACTTTTTGACCTCACAAAACTCCAATTTGGTGGTTTTCAGTCTCCGGGTGGAGATGCTCTAATATCATGCTTTACATGATGGTAATGAATTTAGACCTTGTCTAGTGCACAAATTTGACACCAAGAGAAGTCAACGCAAGGATGAAATTGAATTGTATTTTCTACTTCTAACACTATAATCTTTCGATCTGTACAGTATGCTTCGATAAAGATATATTTTTTGCATTCCTTGGGAAAGAAACTTTTAGTGTTGCCAACTTTGACACCTTCTTGAGGGTTAGAATATTGTTATTTTACCATGAGATTTTTGGCACAAGATCATTTCTATGTTGACAACATGTATCCCAAATTTCAAGGCCAGAAGATGACTATAGAATAAGATATTCCAAATTTACCAACATGTGTAGTTGAAAGCCATTCACTACTGCCAATTTTGACACCCTCATGAGGGCTGAAAATTTGATATTTTACCATGAAAGTTTTATCACAAGATCATCTCTATGCTAATAACATGTGTATTAAATTTCAAAGCCACATGATGAATACAATAATATATACACAAGATTGTTTCTCATAGTAACACATGGTGGTAGATTTTGAATATGGGTTTTTGTATTCATCTCTTAGCATGGAAATTTGGCACACATGTTATAAACATAGAAGTGATCCTGTTTTAAAACTCTCGTAGTAAAATAACAGTTTTTCAAACCTAGGGAAGGTGCCAAAGCTTGAAATGGTACCCTTGGTTGTTTCTCACAATTAGCACGTTGGTAGATTTTGATTTTTTTCTTTTCTATCGTGGATATTTTAGACTTGAAATTAAGCACACATATAATCAACATAGAGATGGTCTCATGTCCAAAATCTCATGGGAAAAAATATTAATTTCAATCCATGGGAGGGTGCCAAATTTGGCAAGAGTGAAATGTTTCTCACAACTACACATGTTGGTAGATTTCAAAAATCTTTTGCTATGTAGGTATTCTTGCCTTAAAAAGTGGCACACATGTATTCAATATAAAAATGGTTTCATGCGCAAAAACAAAAAATTCAATCCTCGGAAGGGTGTCGAAGTTTTCAGCTCTTAAACTTTTCTTAGTGCTACCCATGTTGGTAGACCTTAAATATATATGTTTTTATTCATCTTCCGGCCTTGAAATTTGGCACACACATTGTCAACATAGAAATGATCTTGTGCCCAAAATCTCATGATAAAATAACAATATCTAATCCTCAAGAGGGTGTCAAAGTTGGCATCACTGAAAATTACTTTCCCTAGGAATGCAAAAAGTACGTATCTTTACTGAAGGGTATCGTATTGTCAAAGTTTCTGAAATTTTATGAGCATGTTACTTAATAAGTCTTGAATGAGATCCTACAATTATTCATGAGAATAATCTTTTTTGTTACCTTCCTTACTCGTTCGACCAGAATGAGCAGTTCTGTTCCGACGTGTTTCAGGTGTGAAATCGTCAAAGAAATTTCAGGGGTTAAGATATTTAGAGCATTATAGAGGTGATTGTATTATTTTAAAATGAGAAAAGTTTTTCAATATTGACCGTCTCTTTGCCTGACTGTACAAATTAGTCTACAATCATAGAGAAAGAGTGTGTGGCGGGAAGAGCACGGTATTAGGCCACCCACCACCCAAACCCGCGGGAGTCGCACAAGGATCTGCGCGGGAGAAGCACCGAAAACACTCTCAAACGCACACCATCTTCACTGTTTTCCGATCAATCAAAACACACATTTCCAAGCTCATTTCCGGTCCTGACCATCGCAATACACAGGATGATGCTCACCTCCCACTCAACTCACACTCCTACAGTTAACTCGCAGGCCTTGATTTGAGCTCAAGACCATCACTTTTCGGTACATCAGGAGCTATGGAGGATCAGATACGGCAGGAGTTTCTCAGCAACAATTTCTCTGTCGAGGATGACGAGACCGCGGAAAAATGTACGTGGTTTGATTTTCCGTCAGACGGTTAAGTTTCAGGATTTTTAGGGTTTAAGAGTTTTTGAGGGGTTTTAGGGTTTTTGAGGGGTTTGGGCGGTTTTTCTTAGGTGCGGCAATTTGCTCGAGCTTGGCTATGGAGCCGGAGGAGTTTGTCTCCAAATGGGAGCTCTTTTACCTCAATCTGTGAGTCTTGATGCTTCTCTGAGGAATTTTCTGTAGTGTGTTGTTTAGATTTTCAATATTTTGAACTATCTACATCAAGCAGCTTCAATTTTTTGATGTAGATTGACCAACCAAGTGAGGTCTCCTAAAGTGAAGGAAGGACGAACGAAAATCTGTCTAAGAATCTAATATCTAAACCCTAAATAACCACATGTGTGGTTATGTGTTAAATCTCGTATTCATGATCAGATCAAGGGGAATGAAACACGTACTTTTAAATGAGTACACGCTTCCTGTTTCATTTGAGCATTACTTCATTTAGAGATGTGTTAAAATGATAATACATGTGCAAATCATAATGACAAGACAATCAATGCGGAAAGACAAGACAATCAGGCAATTGGTTGCAAAAAGACCAAGTGAAACAGGAACCTTAATAATCCAAGGAAACATGTTTTTGGTTTATTCTTGATAAAGTTGGAACTGTCTTAAGTTTCATTTTCAGTAGGATGGTGGGTCCAGAATGTGATATGGTATTTGTGGAATTAAGAGATTTCATGACATTTTTTGCACACTAAAGTGGTGGTATGCTGTTTAGGCAGATGGATGGAGTGAAGGTTTTGAAGGCGGATCTGGACGGGTTCAAGCAATTCCTGGAGAAGGAAAGACGAGAGTTCTTCCGGAAGAAGCAAACCGGACTCCATTTCTACACCAAAGACGATGTAGACATGTACGCCCCTCGTGCTCACAAAACATGTTTCCACTTCATTTTGTACAGTTCTTTCCAAATTGTCAATAAGATACCCCTCTTTTGATTTATTACTATTCTGCCCTCACTCTTAATGTGCAACAGCTTGGTGGTCTCTCAACTAGAATTTGGTAGTAGTTTTAGCCGCATTTGAGAAGGAAGAAGGGAGAGGTCATGTTGTACCATGAATCTCTAATCTGAGCCTGATTGTGGAGAATTAGGAGCTGATTTTTATGATGCAAATGAGAAATGAGGTCAAAACTCATGGTATCCTTGCCTCTCACAAATAACTGAATATTCACCTTCATTTTTCAGATGGAGAGGTCATGTTGTACCATGTTTCTTAGCCACATTTTCCCTCTTTGACCTGATTACAGGAATGCCAAGCTATTTAGGGCTGATTTTGAAATTGAAAGTCAGATCTCATGGTTTCTTTGCCTCACTTTTTGCGAACAATTCTAACTAGAATACTGAAATGCACAGGTTGCTTGAAGACAAGGAGGAAACCGAGCAATTTGAGGAGAATCCTCTCCCCCAGACGCCCTCAAAGGAGAGAATAATAGCTCCAGACTCCTACGTCGACCCCACGGAGCTCACCCCGCCTCCATTTTCTTCTAAGAACCGGGGATTCTCCCTGCACACTCCGGCGGACGTGGCGCTCAAACCCTCAGACACACCGTTTGCGCGGCGAGTCAACAAGTTCACTGTGCAGTCCACCTTCAATGAGCATCTGTGCTTGGAAGAGGCTGTAGCAACTGCCGATGAGGATGATGTTGTGAAGCGGTTGAAGCCGGTGCGGCGGTGCGAGGTGGAGGTCTTGGGAGGTGGACCTGAGCCTGGAAGTCGGTACATGTTTGATCAGATTGAGAACAGGGTAAGTTTAGGGTTTGGAGGTTCCTGTTTAGTATCTGCATTTTTATAGTGAGGCAAAGATACCATGAGTTTTTACCTCTTTTCTCATTTTTAAGGGAAAAGGGGTAAGATTCATCCTCAAAGGTTCTTTACATATTTGTTCAACCAGATTGAGTTTCTGCATTGGTTTATTTAGGGATTAGGGTTTCTGTTCTGATGGACGTGTTGGTTACTGGACACCCAGTTTGGCGCAGTGGACAAGCGGATACAGAGCTTTGCCAAGGTGCTAGAAGAGAGATTGCATCGGAAGGTGGACGATCATGTGGCTCTTGCCTCTCAGGTGCAGCTCCTTTGTTCTCTTATTCTTTCTGTTAGTTTTTGAAATCCAAGTATTGGTTGTGAATGATCTATCTATTGTGCAGGAAAAAGTGGTCGTGGTGGGGAGGGTTTGTTGTGAAGGAGAAGGACATCTCAATGACAACTCTGTGCTTCTGGAAGGGAGGTGAGTGTGCTGATTTCCTCAGTCAAGTTTGGGTGATCTCACATCTTGGATGTCTTTGTGGCTACTTTGGCTCAACTTGGGCCTTTGTGCATGCCTTCTGACATCCACTCTAATTCTTGCCATAGGCATTACCTTCTTTTTATCATGCTCTTAAAGGTCAATGATATTTATCATCTGTTGTGTACAGCGTGGAGCACTCAAATGGGCAGCGTGTCCGCCTGGATCTTCGCAATGTTCCCAAGTTTTCACTCTTTCCAGGCCAGGTAATTACTTGCCCTCTCTTCTTTGGTGGTTACTCCTTTCCATAAGAAGAGCTTGGTGGTCTCTAAACTCAAGTCAACGTAATTTTAGCCGTCTTTGAGAGTGAAGAAAGAGGCCGCATGAGATGAACCATGAATATCAGCCACCTTTCTCTCCTTCAAGCTGATTTTAATGAGAAAATGAGGGGGTGTCTTATTCAAACCTCGGGTGACTTTACAGATAACTTCTTTGCCTAGAATCTGTTCCTAGACAGACAAAACTAACATTTTTTACTTTGGTTTTTCATCAGATACTCGGTGTTGAAGGCCAGAATCCAAGTGGTTTTTGTCTTTTGGCCACTCGAGTTTTCGACTCAATCCCTCTGCCTTCCGCGTCTTCATCAGAGGATAACGAACCTCCAGCAAAGCGCAGAACCTCCAGCCAAGAAACAAAGACCCCTGAACCACGTCAATTGACACGCATAGTGAGCCTCTTCACACAATCCTCATCAAGTCCTCGTGTATATTTCTTTCTTCAAGAAGTGGCCACTTACACTAACTTTTTATGCAGGGGGAACATGTTTGTCAATAAAGGTCCTCGTAAAAATATTCATCATACATAAAAGGCTATTACATGGAGTAAGTAGTTAGTGAGGGGAGAACTGTCAGTTGAAAGTAGTGTACTTGATTTTGTCAGTTTTTTATGAATTATGTGAATCCCTCCAACAGGTGGCTGCAGCGGGTCCTTTTACCACCAATGACAACCTTGCCTATGAGCCTCTCATGGAGCTATTTGCCTACGCAAGGAAAGTCCGGCCCAATCTTCTGATACTGGTACCAATTCCAGCTCATTCTGCCTTCTCTTCAAACAGAGACAAATCCACATGAAATAAACTCATTTTTGTGCGTGATTTCCTGTAGATGGGCCCCTTTGTGGACTCGGAGCATCCACAGATCAAGCAAGGCACCGTCAACAAGTTGTTCTGTCACATATTTCAGGAAGAGATTAGGATGCGGGTGAGAAACTCAGTTGCTCTGTTCATAGACTGGAGTTTCAAGAGCAAACTGTTGCCATTGTTTGCTCTACTGTTTGTGCAGTTTGTGGCTATGATTCAGATTAGAATCATGACTGATTATGAACCCCTCTGCCGTGTTTGTTGTGTTGAGCAGGTGGAAGAATATTGTGAAGAAATGGGCGATGGATGTCGGGTCGTTCTGGTTCCATCCCATCGTGACGCTCACCACGATCTTGTTTTCCCGCAGGTAACCCCTACGTGCCCAAGCTTATAAATAGGTATGAGCAAACCTTCACGATGGGATGTGTATGCATACATCAAAAGTACACCAGGACAAACCTTTTCTTTCCACTGAAATACAAGTTAGCCCCTTCCGAGAAGTTCCAATGGTTTATTATTAGACATGGCATTTAGGGGTTAAATATTTGAATCATGCCCTTGCTTTGATCGGTTTTGTTTTTCATTGGTTATAGCTTCTAGATTAATATGTACTTTTTCTGTGCAGCCTCAATTTGATGCTCATGATTTTGAGGATCCGAGTCGCCAGGTACCATCCCATGTCCTCATTTTGTCTTTTTCGTTGGAGCCAAAGGTTTTCGAAAGTTGCAGCAAACAGAATTAAAAGTTTAAAAAGTAAATTTATGTTTCCTATTTGTTTCAACGCAGACTACGCTCCTGACGAACCCAGGCACCCTGAAAATTAATGAGGTACGTATCTTCTGTGGGCTACAAATCAAATAAAGAGAAATGACCAGTTTTCCTTTTTGATAATAGAATATTTTGGAAAATGCTGGTGTGGCAAAACAAGGTAGTGAGACAACCCACCATCCACACGTCCATCCATCCACCATCCGCACATTCTAGATAGAATTCGCTTCTCATCCACATATATATTTTGCATTCATTTAAAATTGGCAGTTCCTTCCATTTCAAAGGAGGGCCTAAGACCGTGGTGTGGTGTTCAGGTGACTGCGGGATTTTGCACCACAGATATCTTGAGGCACTTGAGTAGTGAAGAAGTGTCCCGAGTGCCTCAAGGGGCTTCGAGTGATCGAATGACCCGACTTGCCTCACATCTCCTTGCGCAACGCAGGTATTTCTAAATTGACAATCAAAAGAAAAGTAATTAAAGTTCTCATGCTCCCTGCATTTTAGAGTTGATTTTACGTTGTAGAGCAGCGAGTTTGTAAATCACATGGAGAACACTAAGCCTTTGTTGTATGAATGCAGTTTTTATCCACTGTTTCCGCCGGCACAAAGTGTTCCGCTTGATTTGACACTGGCTCCTGGTGCGCTGGAGTTGCCAGCTTCGCCTGATATCTTGTTACTCTCCTCCAATCTCGCCCCATTTGTCAAGGTATTTCACCCACTCCAGTCATTGGTCACAGTACCTTGACAAATACCAGCGACGTCGTCAATCACTGTTTTCATTAGAGTTTGAATAGGATACCCCTCTTTTAAATTATGAACATCAGTTCTCAGCTCAAAGGAGAGAAAGGTGGCTAGTGTCTCATGTAAAGTCTTTCTTCCTTCTCAAACTATGGCTTCAGTTTAGAGACCACCAAACTCTCAATTGACGGACAAGACTACCGAGCTCTTCTATGTTTAGTAACCATTGATTGAACAGAAAGTGGGCCTGAGAGAGCACTCTATGTTATTGAGTTCACAACCTCATGCTGTGTGTTTTTGTCCAGGTTCTATCGTTACGGAAGGACATCCAACCAGCTGATGACGACAACGAAACCAGAGAAAAAGGTGAGAAAGTGAGATGTGTTTGCATCAACCCAGGGTACGCTGCGAGGGGGATGTCAGGGGGTACCTTCTCGGAGATCTGTTTCGCAGGCGGAGGAGACTCACTGGAGCCTCTCCACAAGCGGTTGCAGGTCAAAGTCATCCGTGTTTGAATCAATCCATGTACATTGAAACCCACATAAAGTAAGTAGTTCTCTTTCTCACATCTCGGGCTCTGCTTGTGTGATCATAGAAACACTTCAATCAAGAATGCATGTCAATTTCATCAGATTCGTTCCTAGCAGAGTTCACTTCCTGTTAATATTTTAACCCAGACCTGCAGACTCAACTCGACCTAAATTATGCACATGAAAGAGATGCGGCAGCTTCCATATTGATCTCACAAGAAGCGGATTATGAAGGATATTCGATGGTGTTGCAAACCTTAACCTTTAAATGTCAGAAGGTTATACTAGTGGCCACATGTATGCTACATATATGGTGTACATGATACGGGTCAGATATTGAAATGACCTCGAAATGAAAGATGTTTAGGTGAGCCCCCTAAAACTGACAAGTTAAGGAATGTGCATATATGGAGAGGAGATAATTATATCATTATTTTTCAGTGGTTTCTATTTTAAGTACAAATCCAACCCAACTGATTTCATATTTTTTTGATGAAAATTGAATTAGTTATGAATTTTCAAATTGTGTAGCCATGTTTAGTGGGTGGCTAGTAGTAGGTACCCCCCATAACCAATGACCAAAAGTAAGGGTCTTGACTAATAGCAAATCTCCATTTGGAGCTGAGTTGGTGGTAATGGGATGGAAGAGGGTTGGATATACCCCAATTTTATAGGTGTTGGCTATGGGTTTTTGTTGGTTATGGGGGGCTTACCTTGAAGAATCTTCACTCCAACGATGTATTTGATGTTCATGGTATATCTTTATAATATTTGGATAAATGAAAACCAAATCATTGAAATGATGGTTTGGTAGTAGATTAATCTCCATAAGAAAGAAAGAGAAGATGAACTCTTGGCCGTTTGCAAGTATGAAACTTTTTTTTTCTTGTGATGAAATGTGTTGGTAAAATGGCAAAATTTGTTCTTAGAGCAAACTAAGGTTTCCCCATAGTACCTCAATGTTCTTTAAGCATTGATTATGAGCTCTCCTTGTCTTTCCATAAGTCAAATTATTTTTCATGTGGAATGAAGTACTACCAAAAATGTACAAAGAATCACCATGATAAAGGACATTTAATGTGAAGTATTGATTGAACATGTATCTTAGTATTTATGGTATAAATGTTGAGTATAATAAAATAGTGGAATATATATATAAAATATTTTATTATGAACCTTATCAAATAGTTATTTACTTTAGATACCCAGGTTGCCTAGGTATATAAAGAAAAAATATTTAACTAAATGCCACATGTTAACTTCCTATAGGAGAGGGTATCACCTAGATATTGGAGCTTTATTATATAGAATAGTCTAGTGGAACCCATGCCCTCCAGGCACAAAATTGTTTTGTAGTAAGCCCTCACTTCTTTGTCCCCGTCCCTTTTTTCTATCCCCCGTTTCCGTTCCAGTCTCCTAAAACCCTAATCCCTAAACCCAAATATTGATATTTTTGCCATATTCTTTTGGGGATTCACATATTCTAGGAAAAATATCTTTGTTGTTGAAACATGGCATTTATAAAACTATAAATTAGAAGTTGCAAAATAAAAGTTTGTAAAATTAAATGCTTTTCTTGTACTACCGTAGATGGAAGGCCTGGTCACTACAGTCAATCCGGGTTTGCAGTGTCAGGGCCTGGTTTTAGGCCTGACACCGCGAAGAGCGGCCCTTCTCCCCAAGCGCCTTTTCGCCTTCATGCGCCCTTCTTCCCACGATAACGTCCACTTTTGCACACATTTTTTTCGCGTTGGCCGTATCCCTTATTGGCATTCTCGCCGATAGCCCTTTCTCCCCTCGCCTTCTTCGGATCATCGAAAGCCCCTTCTCGCCCCGACACGTGTACTCCAGAATGACCCGTCCTTCTCGGCGGCTGCGAAGTGCCATCCACATCGTTTCGTACGGCGCCGTCTTTCGCACCATCATTGTGCGAGAAGGGGAGTGCTTGTCTGCGCGTGAATGGAGTTCCTCGATCTCAATCTCCCCATACAAGACAAGTCTGATGGGAATTCTAGCGAGACGGCGCCACCAACCGCTGTCGATAACGGGGCAGCATGGAAAGCATGGAGGCGTCAAGGGAGAAAGAAACCGGTTGGCGTGCATGAGAAGGGGGTGGAGGACCTTGATGCTGCGTTTAGGGTTGGCCCGCATGCAGACTACCTGAAGAAACATGGTGACAAGGTTCTTCGGATGCCCGATTCGAAGAGGAAGCAATCCAAGCTTATCGCCTACATTCTCAGGGATAGAAGGAGGAGGCTACTTGGTTTAGGGTAGGTTAGGCGTTCATCATCACCATCAACGTGAAACCCTAATACAGTCATGGCAAAGTTTTATGTGGCTGCACCATTTCCCGCACTTTCGAACTGTGTTTTTTTCCGTCTAGCGACATATCTAGGAAGTTCAAGCTCTGCGTCAGCGATCGCTGCTTCAAAACCTTGAAATTGCCGACTGATCTTTTCGGTAAGTTCCCTGCCCCTCTTTCTTTCTATTTCATTCCATTTCGGTAAGTTCTCTGTCATTCTTTCTTTCCATTTCTTTTCGATAAGTTCCATGTCCTTCTTTCATTCCATTTCATATGTGGGGCGTTGGAAAGTAAGCTCTTCGCGAAGATGTAGGAAATTTTGCAAAGCGTCCATGTTTAGAGTTTCAGAGTTTTAGGGTTCCCGATAATCGTTTCGGGGGATAAGGTTTCATGTTTGGCAATGTCCTCCTTCGCAGGACCATAAAAATGCCGAAGCGGATGGGGTGTTTCTGCGAAACACTATTTGATGAGATCTTGGTGGATAACAGGAAAGGGATTCCGCCCACCTACAACGAGGAAACGGGGAGGATCGAGCAGCTATTTGTCATTGAGAAGGACCACATCTGGCGCGATAGCTGGGAGGTGATGGAGGCGAGGGCCCTTATCTTGGAGCTGCATGGACCAGACTTGCCCATTGTACCGGCTGGACAAACCGGCCCCAAGTAGATACTGTGCATACATTGCAACACGACGCACCAGAAGCACAGGTTCAACCTCCACAACAACCATGCATTGTGCAAAAGGAAGGGGAAGGTGGGCGTGAAGATGCCATCGTATCTCAATTTAGGCATCAGGGATGTGGCAAACTTTATGGCACAACTTCGGAATTGCGGGTTAGAGGAAGAAGCCATTGAGGTTTTCGGCACCATAGAGCCGATAGCCACAAAGAGGAGGCCTCGGAAGGCTACCGATAATGAAGAGGAATCGATCAGTCGAGTCCCAATTAAGCGCGGCAAGAGGGTGGTAGAGGCGGCAAAGGAGGGCCGTCCACAGAAGCGTACCGCTATGCCTTCTCGAAAACGACCTCCGCCCCCAAAAGCGGAGTCCAGTGACGATACTTCTTCGTCGGTAGAGTCGGGAGGAGATCACAACACAGATCATGAAGCCAATAACGTAGGCACTGTGGCTGTTTTTGGCGAGAAGGACGGTCTTCGGTCCGGAGATGATGCCTCCAGGAATTCCAGTGCCGAGAACTCGATATCCAGGGTCCGGAAGCCCGCACTCGCGCCAACGCTCAAGAGCAATTTCTCCATCGTGCTCCGGAAGTAATTTCTCCATCGTACCGAAGATGAAGGTGGCAAAAGCTGAAGAGGCTACAAAGAAGGCAAGATTTGAAGAGTCCAAAAAGATGACAAAAACTCTCAATCCCCCAGCAATGGCGAAAAGGCTTACGGGAATGTCTGTGGAAGAGACCGCTATGGCGAGAAGGCATCGATCCCCACCGGTGCAACAGCCGTTCAGAGAGACGAGTTATGCCGAGAGACCCTCCGACTCTGACGAAGGAACGCCGATAACCTCGCACGAATCCCTCCAATCCCCGGCCCAGAAGGAACACCGACAGCCGCTGACATTGGCCAGGATACTTCGGGCAGGCTCTGATGATGGTGCGAATTCCGATAACCGCCTCATTCTACCGGACAAAGGTAGCAGGGAGCAAGGTTTGGAGTTGAAGATGGCCAAAATGATACGGCTGGCGCAGGAGGACGCTGAGCGCATTTTCCCGCTTCAGAGAGTGCTCTCCGTTGAAAGGAAGGTACCGATAACGCCGTTGTACCTACTCCTCAAGCATGGTCTGCTCGACAGTATCACGATGGACACTTTAAAGTTCGAAGATGACCTGTTGAAGTGTGTCTTGTGTATGGTGGAGTCCGGAGGCCACCAGGGCAGGTTCCACCAGGCTCTTGCTGCCTGCATTTCCGAAGGGGTCGGCTTCGCCGATTACGAGGTGCAGCTTCCACAGCTGACAACCCTTTGCAATCTCGCAAAGAATCCCGATGGCGATACTGCACAAGAGGTTTGGAAAGAGGCAGTGATAGGAACGTGGGCATACATGACGCACGAGAAGGAGTGCGTCGAGTTCGTAGCTAGGACGACAGTCGATGTGGAGAGCACAAAGCAGTTAAGGGAGAAACTAGTCGAGGTCGAGATTTGTAAATTTGATGCCGAAAGGGCGGTGGAGAGAGAGGCTCTTCGATGGGACTTCAACAACCTCTTCGGATATTGCGCGATGAACGATATTTTTCGACCATTGCTGCACCCACTACCATGGACGCACAACATTGACGAGGCTTGAGAGGTCGTGCACCGTCTACCGAGGATCAGAATCGAAAGTGTCCCGTCGCCGGCTTCAGTTATGTTGTTGAGGTGTTACTTCGTTTGCAACGGGCTCTCTCGGTTGTAAGTTTTTCCTTCTCGCCACAGACTTGTCCATTATTGTCTCTTATCGTCTCTTATCGTCTCTTATCGTCCCTTATCGGCTGATGTGACTCCGTTGTTTTTCAGGGGGCGGAATATGTGCAACCCTAGCGTAATCCCTGGGCCTGCCAACATTGCAATGTACGTGGATGCTCCAGAGACAAATTGGGATGGGTCGTCTCAGATGTACGAAGTTCTGAGTTCCTTCCTCTTCGGAAGGGACGCATCCGAACAATACCTCCCCATATCGCAGGCGTTTCCGCGGCTCCGCGACAATAAGCACGGCGGACGAGATTCGGTGTTATGCTTCATCGCAAACGTCCATGCTCACAGTGTCGTGGACACGGCAAGGAGTCACCCTGAGGATTTCGTTCGATAGTAGTGTGCTGTCGATAAGGATACCTACGAACACTGGGATATCCTGGACGAGAACTGCTTGGCGAGGGAGGATCTGGACTTCATGTATGCCGGCTTCGTTCCACGTAAGATTTAGCCGATAACCCCATCATTCATCTAACTGTTACGCTTCCTCATTCTTGGTATCTCCGTTATTTCCTATGACTAAACAATAACCCTTATGCAGGCACTGTAGATCCTACCAGGGCACGCGAAAGGGAACTTGCAGAGGCAGATTGCAAGAATGCTATGTTGCGTCTGGTGACGACAGTGTGGGATCGATGAGAAGGGCATCCAGTGACTTCACATGACGAAATTCGGTGGGAGACATCTACCCGAACAAGAAACCTCGAGGGTGCAGCCATCCTTCTTCACATGGACGAGGGAACCTCAAATGAATTCCGCGTCCAGAATCGGTACCTGAGGAGTAACGACGACAAAGGATTTTCCGATAAGTCGCTGGACGAAGTTACGGAGGAAGCACAAGAGGGGCCTGGCAATGAAATACTTCAGGGAGGTGTTCCCGATAGACTCCAGAAAGAGCCCGCTACTACATCGGTGAAATTACCAGTGAGTCCCGCCGATAACTTATTTCATATGGAGTTTTCGTGGACACAAGCAATGAATCACCCTACCCTCGGCATTGCGGAGTCTTCACAGTTGCCGGTGGGGCTATCTCAATTTGAGACCCCTCGTCATCATGTTGTGTTTGGGGGTACGGGCCCCGGGGAGACGGAACCCGGCATGAAACCCCACCGTCTATTGTTCACTCTATCAAGTCAAGGTATTGAAAACCTGGACTCTACTGGTAGTCCCCTGGTTGTTCTCGAGGAGCCTTGCGTGACATCCTTGGAAACTCATTCAATCCCCGAGAATCCTCCCTCTTCGGAGTCCGATTACGCTTCCACGCCAGAGCCCGATCACCCTGCTCCTCAGCCAGTGCCCGATAATCCTGCTAGCCCGCCAGAGCCCCATAACCATGCGAGTCCGCTAGAACCCGTTAAACATGCTCCTCCGCCAGATCCTAATAGCCCTACTTTGATTTCTGAGCCCGATAACCATGCTCCTCCGCCAGAACGCGTTAAGCCTACTCCTCCGCCAGAGCCCGATAGCCCTGTTCCAAAGGAGATGGACCCCGAGGAGATCAGACTGGCATTGCGATTTATCAAGGAAGCACAGGAATCTCGCTTGACCAGTATTTGGGTTTATCCTGGACTCGAAGAGCGTATTCAGAACGGAAGGGAAGGACAGAAGGCGGCGTATACGTGCATATTGGCCGAGAATCGTGGAGTATGTACGTCAGACTCTGTATCTTCGGAGAAAGAGCCCTCGCTTTGTTACGAAGCCGAGGAGCATGACACATACACGATAGAGAAGAACCTCGGTATTATTGTGGAGGTCCTAAAACTCAAGTCAGTGTCATCGTCTATGTTATCGTGTTCTCCGACACCTGTTGTTTCTCGGCACCTATTGTCTAACATCCCCTTTCTTCTGAATTGCAAGCCTCGTTTTATTCACCCGAAGGACTTGGCTGGAGGTATGAGGTTTTTCAGTCTAGACCTTTGGCTAGCCGTCGATGTCTCGCTTGCACTACAAGACTGGCATTGCGTGCTAAGGGACAAGCGGGAAATGGAAGGCACATTTTTGGATTTCTTCCTTAGGCATGTCGTCTACCGTGCGAAGGAGCATGTTCGAATCCAGTATCATCACACGCACAACTAGTTATCGGCGACGTTGCAATGCTATCTAGCGGACTCTGAGAAGGACTGGGATGACATCGTGAGCTTTCTCAGCCGCTCATTTCGTACGACCAGCAAGTCATCCAATATCCTTATCGTCCCTTACCACGATAAGGATCACTGGAGCGTTTTTGTCCTGGAGCAAAGGCGAACGTATCACCTCGACCCAGCGAAAGGTATGTACAAGGGTCGAGAAGTGGACAACTTTATCATGGGATGGGCAAATGCGAAGGGCGTGAAGATCGGATCTCGAAGTTGGCGAGAATGACTGAGTCAATCGCCAATAAGCTTGCCTCTGCCTAATGAGCGAGAAAGCTGGGAGTGTGGTTTCATGGCAGGTTTGGCCTTCTGGCAGTACCTTATCGCATGTAGTGGACGTAAAGAGGCGGAGGAGAAGACCGTGACAATGGGGACAAAATATTTGGACTGGGATAGGAAGAAGGCGTACCGATGGTTCATGCAAGCGCTGTACACGGAGATTATCGCACCGCTTCCGTTCCATGATGCTCTTAATCTATGTGGACATGATACGGTGGAGTTTGGAAGTGGAAGTCCGGACGTAGTTTTCGTGAAGGCCGGTACAGGGACGGCGAAGAAGAAAGAAGTCCCAATTCTTGGTATTTCGGAGACAGCGGGGAAACGTGAACTTCAGGGCTTCAACGTGCTCACAAATCCACCAGTGACTCGAGGAAGGCGGAAGAAGACAATAGCGCAAGAAGGGGCAAAAAAACCGAGAAAACCGAAGGGCACTACCAAGACGAAGAAGTAGGCAATAAAGGGGAGGTGCTGTACACAACCGATAGACTCCAAGAATTTGTACAGATTAATAGGATGCCGATGTTGTACATTTCATTCATTGTAAATGACAAAATTTTCTATAGCGTACTTAAACGGAATTTGAGACCCCCTTATAGAGGCCTGTAAGCGGAACTTAAAATCCAGTCTTTGCCGATTATATTGAATGTTGAGTTTTAACTTCATAACTAAAGAAATATCACTTCATTGGAAATTTCAGGAGATGCATGGAACTTAATCTAAGAGCATATTATCGGCAGTATTCCACCGATAAGATTACTAATGGTTATCGGCGCAGGTTTGCAGCTAAAATCCTCTGCCCTTTATACTCAACCACATCGGAGCCGATAACCTAAGTCATTTCTTGAGTTAGTCTTTCGCTAGTTGAAACGGACCTCACCCGAAAACCTCTGGAATCCGGAAAGTCATGCAACCTTCGGAGCCTCATTCCAAGACCGTCTTCATTTGAGGGGAGCGGTGCAGCTATCTCCTGGAGTGGATGAAGCATTATGGCTTTGATTTGAGCCTCCAACCTTGAGAGGGTGGCGTCGGTGTTGCGCACAGGGTTGTTCGGCCGTCCGTCCGTCCGATAGTGTCCGTCCGTCCGGCTGTCTGTCCGGTAGAGGCTGATGTCCGTCCGATAAGGGTCAACCCTAATTTGACCATGAGTCGAGGTAAATCAATTTACCCACTGCCACGAAGGCGACTACGTGGCTGACACGTCGTCAACACGGCCGCGCGCGTGCAGACAGAGGGGCGGGCCCGTGAAGGGGGCGGGCGCGTACGGAGATGGGCCGGGCGCAT
>OZ020522.1:14125548-14193915 GCA_963971425.1 Bryoerythrophyllum caledonicum | reverse complement strand
CGGACGGCCTAGCGCAATTTGACGGCTGCGATCTGGCCGCGTGGCACTTCGTTGAATCCAACGGTCCAGAAAACTTACCAGGGCCTTCCGTAAATGCATTTTACCCCCCCCCCCCGAACGCTGTGTCCGACGTGACGTCAGGACGTCCTTGTCTTAGGACGTCCTAGGACGCTCTCAGACCCCCAAGGACGTCGGATTAGTAACCCTGGTCGCAAGGAAGGAAGAGTCGAAAGGCAACTTACACACAAGCAACCTCCACAGCATCTACACTTTACTTTTGAAAGTGTGGTTGAGAGCAAATTGAACTTAGGTGATAGAAGTGGGAAGTGGGTTGCGACAAAGCTCACTTCAAGGCTAAGAGGAGGGAGATTAGGAGAACAACAAGGAGTAGAAAGAGGCAACTTGAAGGTGATGGAGCAAAGCAACGGCGGCTATGGCGGTGGCTATGGCGGCAGCTATGGAGCGGTGACGACGGAGCTAGCTGGGAGCAAGGAAGGTGATCTACGGCAGATCAAGACGGCAAGGGGAGAGCTCAAAGGGAAGAAGTACGATGGCAGGGGGAGCTTTGGCCATAGCCGGCTAACCCCAGCCATAGCTGACCTCAGCCATGGCCGGGAAACCCTAGCCATAGCCAAGTTCAGTATTCACCACGGCGGAGAGGCGCTGCAGTAGCAAGGCCGGTATGTCCTCCACTTACTTAGAACTCATGAAACACGTCGTGAGATCTTCGCATCGAGCTGCATGTACGTGGTTCTAACACGAACTTGCGCGGAGCTCCACCTCGCAATCATCTTCGCGCCGAATTCATACTCGTGGCGCAGGTCGCGCCAAGCTACAAACCGCACCTCTTCCATCCACACAACGCCGAACTCCAGCTCTGTAGATCCTCTTGAGCGGCGAAGCTGTGACTTAGGTCGCCACACACCTATGACGTAGTCTGAAGAACAATTTTTAGGCACCCTAAATCCTTCCCGAATGCCCATGCTTGTTCATCAATTGCCCTAGCAAACGCCAATCAGACATTAGGGTTTTGATCATTTTTAGAAACATATTTAGAAAAACGTCCAAAAGAACATGCTAGATGTTCAAGTGAACATGATCTCCAGCATGAAAAAGGTCATTGACAACATATAGGCAAAACGTGCCAACGTCAGGATTGATGTCATGAGCAACATGAGCATGTCAAAATAAACGTCAAAACTAACAGCCTGGTACGGACGAAAAATGCTCTAAAAGCATGACGTCAACTGACGTGGGTTGTCCACGTCATAATTCTTCGGGTCCAAATCAACAATTTTTAAAATTCCACGTCACTGCCCGCTCAAAATGGAGTTGGATGAAACTAATCCCGCATGGCACTACCCAAAGGAAAACATAGCTGATGTGGACATGGGCCCCCCTCCACGTGGAGCCCTTTCCCACACATTTCAAGCAACGTTCAGTTGGATGTCAAGAGGTTGACAACCATGTTACGACAGAATTTTTGACGTTTTTGGCCTGTCCATCTTGACGGATTTTAGGTGACATCAACATTGACGCAACAGCATGTTACTTTTGACATTCATGCATGTTTTTCACCGTGTTACCAAAAACACGGGTTTCTTATAGTGCGAGTATTTTATCGAGCCAGAATATTACTATATGGCTTGCAGAGAAACCGTCGATCTCGTTTGTAATGATGTTGACGTCAAACTGCAGACCGTCGCGCACGCCAACGCCACGCGCATTCTCTTGCACGCGCGCGTCGCCCTGCTCCTGGAGGCATTCCTGGCCTTCAAGCGCAGCCACGGGACCAACCTGGAGAAGCGCCTCTATTGCGCCATGACGCCCCGCGCAGGCTCAGGTGAACCGCCGGTTCTACTTCTACAACCCCTACGACAAGATCGTGCTGTGTGAACGGGAGCTTTCTAATTAGCGATCTGAGTTGAAGACAGGCAAAAAAATCGTCCTAAAGTAGCTCCTCGGTACCGAGGATCACTGGAAGCTCCTCATCCTCAAAATGAGATATAGATTAACCTCCAACTAACTTCCATGTGGACTCTCGCAGATCCGAAGATTGAACCGCTATCGTGTAGAGAGTCTTTGCTTCAGGAAAACGCAGGGTTCTTGGCTGCACTTAGTTTAGACAGGGAAACGGACAATATGGAACATATAATTTTGTATTCAAGTCCATATAAACTCATAAGTCCTCATTCAGCATACGAGAAAGGCCTCCAATCTTCAACTTGTATAATAAAACTCGATGTACATATAATAAGACATAATGCAGATGTCTTGTAGAACTTGTCTCCCAAAAACTTAACTCAAAACATTAATTATCCTTAATCTAAATCAAGCCTTAATTAAACTCTGATTAAATCAACTAATTTCACTTAATAATAATTAATTAATAGTTAAGATAATTATATTTAAATAATATGATTAACCTTAATTAATCCACTTAATCTTAGTTAAGCTAATTAATTACAATTAGACTAGTTAATCTTACTTAACACAATTAACCTTGATTAAGATAATTAATTCCCTAATTAACCACAATCCCACATACCCTTACCCTTACATATCCTAACCATTTCATACCCTTCTCCTATATACCCTTACTCCCTTTGAAATCATTTCTCTAACCTCTCATTAAGTATAAACCGAACTCAAACTCTCTTTTAAACTCTTGATTAACCTTCTAATTTAAAATACCACTACGGTTTCATACAAACTTGGAATGAGTTGTGCTATAGCTACTTGAAAAGCCACTAAAATACACCACACACACACCAAATTTCACCTCCAAAAACCCATCTGGCCAGCCGCTATGTGCAATCAAAGTTACTTCTTATAAAAACTCAAATTAGTTGACCCCTCTTCTTTCAAACTAGTGCTATGACTTCACAAAACCTCGAAATAGAGCATAAGATAGCTCTTTGGAAAGCTATTTATAGTGTATAAACACTCACCAAAGATGTCATTTAGATATACTTTGTACAACTTGCTACAAGGCTTCAAACCTACTGCTCATGAAAACATCGGGCAGCAGACCCCCTTGTGTTCGACAAGGCGCCGTTCACTCATACTTTCATTTCTAAGACCGAGTGATAGCTTCATAGAGAGCTAACAACAAGGGCTACAACATACTCAAAATCTAAAACAAACTAAAACAAAAACAACCAGAGAGAGCCCCCGCAGTCCAGCCCTTCCTTGGTAAGGAAGAACCCAACCCCCAAAATGGGGAAAGGAGCCAATCACAACTAACCTCAGCCCATTCAAAGGCCACATGGGCATCTTAAGCCCCATTGGTTGCTCTAATTCTCCCCCTTATCAACTCTTATCATCCCTCTATCCCTTCTATCTTTGTATTTTTAAACACTAACTACCTGGTCATCAATCTAAAGATCGGGTTTCTTCAACAACAACAACTAACTACAAATATATGAAGAAAAATAACAATAAATTATCTCAACTTCAGCCCCTAGATGGATTAAACGTGTAAAAAGTCAAGAATCTCACGAAAAATAGCAACAATGTAACTTGCTCGCCTTTCACTACCCAAGTGTCTGAGCGGGCCTTGAAGTCAAAGACGGTGACCAATATCATTGGACAAGCGGGTCACCATCTGATCTTCATTAGTGTTTTGAAAACACCCTTCAAACACCACTTGATGGCCTTCGATAAGCACAGCTTCAGCCTCCAAGACGATTATTAAAGTTCTTGCCTCCGGTTGTAAACTTCTTAAACTTGTCAAAGGAATTTGTTGAGGATCAAAAGCGGTACGTGGTTGAACACGACGCTCAGAAGGCCCTACTTCCTCTTGCTCACGTCACCTTGATGTTGATGGTTGAGAAAGTTGAATTGGATCATTCGGTGAGTGAGCTAAAGAGAACTCCCAATTATCAGGGTCTTGTGAAGCCATACTATCAACCTATAGAAACTAAGAAGATACAATCCAAACTAATAATGACCTGAAATAATGCATATGGTACGGCAACCATCTACCATTTATATGTTTTTCAATAACTTCATCAAGAAGTTTGCCTTCCCTAACATTAACTCAATGTCATTTCTTTAATAATAAACGGTTAAGCAAATTTAAGTAGCCATAGATGCCTTTCCATCTAAAAGAAGGTCCATAGTAAAGCCAGATTAAGAAATAAACGACTTATCTATAGCAATATAAAACTATTGCAGGCTCGATGATAATCGCCAAGTTGCAGACTTGGTTGGCTATTAGAGCCCGTTTGTTATCCGCCGACTGATTTTAAGTTCGAGTCTCATTGAACTCGTTGAACTGTTCGGGCGGCTGCGGCTTGGCACTTGCTAGTGAGAGCAGGAAAATAAGCAGCCAACTGGCCACCTACCTACCCCTAAGCTAGAGTGACAGATATAGTACATCCAAGCTAGGCTAACAAGCTCCAATTGTTCCCACATTGAATTAAACTGTAGGTCACTCTACGACCACACTTTTTGCATCTATATTATTTTTTTACATACTATAGTTATTTACATCACGACACCGCTGCAGATCTATTCCGTTCGTGCACACGCAGGAGCTTCGGAGCGCGAGTCTCATGCATGCATGTCTTAGGTATAAGTTGTCCACAACAAAAGAATCTGCCGGAGCCCCGTTTCTGCATTTCTATTAACTGATGATCTCGTTGTGGGAGCTCGTTGTGTGATCTGGCGAGGTATATTACCGGGTGAGACTTGGTGCCGCCCATAGACACCATCCCGAGGGTCGCCCAAGGTACCTTAACTATCGGATCTACACTGAGGTGAAAGACAAAAGCGTGTCCTAAGATGAGCTCACAGCAGCAGAAATCTTGTGTGGAACAAAAGAGTAAAAGCGTTTGCACGACAAGCAACTATCACTTACAATTCTCAGTTCCAGCAAGAAATCTAACGACAACTCAAACCACAAGATGGCGGACGAGCAACAGAAGAGGTGAGCCGCACAAGACTTCGTCACTTTGGCAAGGTGACCAAACCATATTTCGATTCCGACTATACCCTAGATGCGAAATCCCAGATGGATGAATGACTCGTAAAATCTCATTTATCAACATTTTAACCCATTCCAGGATCCTTATACTATTATTTCCAATTAACTAAGTTGATCCTAGTAGTGTTATTTTATGCCTTCTGTTTTCAATACATTTACTTCATGGGCTTCTGCTCACGTATCTACCATATTCCACATGGTGTTTAGCACATGGTGTTTAGGACATGGGCTTTTGCTCGCATATCTACCATATTCGACATGGTGTTTAGGACGTGCAATGATGGGGGGTTTAATTAGTAGCCAATTATTTTGAAAATCAAGTAAATTTTGTTAGCAGAACAATACAACGGGCTCTAAATTCCAAACGGTGAAAAAACTACTGCTCGCCTCCTTCCATTGATGTAAAATAATCATTTTCAAAAATAATGAAATCGTGTATCTTTATACATTTTTAATTAAAAACAATTAAGGTTGCCTACAACTTTCCTTCATTGCAACCCGCCACAAAAAAATTCACTTCTTAGCTCATTAGTGGTACTATTAATGATATTCAGTACCCTGCTCATTTTGCCCTAACTCTCGTTTAGTACTTCAAACTACAATAACTTTAGTTTCATAGATTTATTTCAAGAATTGTTTTTTCCCGCAGAGCTAATACTTAAACGCATCTATAATAATATCTTGAAATCCTTTCTTTAATACCCATATGGTGCATTATTATGTTATTACAATTATATCCACTTTTGTAATTAATGTATGGCTTCATATTTAGTGTATTCTTCACTAAGGGGTACCCTTTGAACTGAAGCCCTACAATCCATACGGATAACTAAGAAACTCAAATGACAAGACTGAAAGGAGCATTGACCTAGCATGCTCTACAGCATGTATTTTCACTATCAAATGAAGTAATTTAGACTCAAAATATAAACGTGGGTTACTGAACTCACCTCAGGAGATTGGTCACCCGCACTTATTTGTGAACGCGGTAATTGTGTCAATGATTTGAACTCTTCTACATCAACACCAGTTGATTGTCCTATGCCATCTTCATGGTGATCTCCAGAGTCGCCCTGTAATTCCAATAAATCGTCCCCAGAATTGTACTGTAGACTACCTCTCAATGCCCCATCTTCCACCTCTAATGTCCTACTAGCCATGCTCTCAAACGTAGCAGCTAAGGATGTCCCCGTTCCCTCTGCATACTTGTCTGGTAGCGCCTTGCCATTCTAAACTTCTCTAGCTGTTTTCCTAGTGGACACCCCCAAACCTTTCTTTGCTCTATTTCTCTAATGTCCCTCCTGCACTAATCTCTACGTTTATAGCCATGACCATTGTCTTACAGAAAGCTTTACTTCCTATGCATCATCCTAACCATTCACTTGTATTTTCTATCATGCCTACCCACCTATATTGGCTAAAATAACTATAACCCCGCCACAGATTCGTTGGAAAACTAAACTCATCAACCCTTGGCTATACTTTTAATATTTTTGCTATCGTAGTTGTTTGAAATTTGAAATTGTACCAATCTCAGTCATTCTTATTTAACAACATTCTATATACACTTCTGACAGCCGCCCTTGAACCTCCATGATCTCAGTGTCTTCATTGTTTCTCTTCAAAATCAAAATTTGTCCTCCTATTAAATCTACCCAAATCGCCGAGTGTGACTTTTCCGTAGTAATGTCCAATCATAATTTTTTCCATCCATAAAGTAAACCTCCTACAAAATTACAATTCTGTTCCGCATTCTATATTCACTATCAAAGGAGTAGATTAAACACTAGCAAGTCACCTCTCCATTCCTAAACCCTCTCCTCCACCATTATGGCTATGGCCTCCATTCGGGGATTGTACCACACTGTCCCGTTGTCGCTACCTGTGGATGATGATGGTGTTGTTTGGGTCGCCGAAGCAATGCTCTCGCAGTGCTTCAGTTTAGATAGAACGTCCATGTGGTTAGAGATGGAAATCTACGACATTGAGGGTTTAGAGGTAGTTTCAACAGTGTTGCAGAAGAAGAGAGTCAAGGATACAAAAGTAACCTAGAGACTCCCAGCTGGGAAATTCAGAGTTTTTGGCGATCATCTCGATAGCCGCTCGCTTCTTACCCAGAGTCTAGGAAGTCGACAATGCACACTTCATTCCCGTCTTCTATCAAGGTTGAGGGCTCGGAGACTGACATTGTTATTCTAAGCGAGTCATCTGATGACGACGGTCTTCCTAAGGAGAGAGCCCGTCAGTATTCGTTTCTTTCCCCCATTACTGAAACTGTTATAGTACAGCAGGAGAGCGGATCTCAATCTCTCAATAGCTTGCCTTCACTAAATTCCCGACCGCCTTTACCTCGTAACAATGAGACATGTTCTATTCTAGAGTGCCTTAGGCAATTGCAGAGTAGACCACGTGGAAAGAATGATATGAAGTTTCTAGATCTAGATACTCTACGCTGCGAAAAAGTCAAATACCTTCCTCTAGAGTTTAACGGGAATGTGCTATTTGAGTTCCCTCCTCTTCCTATTTCTACTTCTCCATCCATAGCTCGCCAGATGGAAGACATGGACAAACGATACGATGGTCATGCATGGACTAAAACCCATACCACTAACATTGTAAACGACTTTGGCCTCACCTTTCGATCTTCTAATTGTGTTGGTCACCTGCAGTGTAAGAACGATTCGTGCCCTAGGTTGCGTCAAAGCGGCTCTCATAATGAAAGTGATTGGGAAGGCCATTCGCCCCATATCTTTCCGCTAGGTGACATCCCTCCTCCGTACTCGACCCTCGTTTGCCGGATCTATAAGTCTCCACCGTCTTGCCTTGAATTTTGCCCCTCCAAGATGTATTACGTCGTCAATAGAAATGGTATTGGTAGAGCCTGCATCCATATTGGTACACACCAACATCCTATTGCTAAGGGCACTTGTTGTGAAACCATTGACAAAGTCACTGAGCTTGTGAGTAATGAAGTCTCTAAAACACCTACTGCAAAGAACTCTACCATTGCTTTAGCTGCTAGTAAGGAGTTTTTGTCAAATGAGGTCTTTGCACTTGATCAAGAGGGCACGCCCAAACCGCTTCGTGGGGATTCTCTAGTCAGGGTCATGGAGAGGTTCTGGATACTTAGTTCTCCTAACATCAGAAATGCTATCTCTTCCTTCCAAACCACTGCTAATGGCGGACCACTTGACAACATCATCAAACTAAAGCTAAAGAGTCCCTATGCCTATATCCAAGACAATGTCTTTCCAGGGCAAGGCAAAGAGAAGGTGTACCTTTTCAAGATGTCTGAAGAAGGCCCGGGCAGTGGTGTCCACCTCGTCAAACGTATGCAGCATGGTGGAGATCTTCAGAACTCTTGGATCATGTTTGACCATGTCAAACGAGTGAAGGGCTGGACTACCATGGCTGCCCATGTCTATGATCCTGAGTATTGTCGTGTGATGAGCATCGCCGTCTGTGATATGCAAAGCAAAGATGTCGAATCTCAAAAGTTAATGTGGCAGTCTTTAAACAAGGTGATGGCACGCCACGGAATCCCAAATCCTAACTTCAAGGGTTTCATGGCGGACAGCGCCCAAGCGAACTCGAATGTTGTCCGCATCATCTACGCGAATGGCGACCCAACCATTAAGATGGTTGACAAGGAGAGATCGTGTCTTCTTCATTGGGTGACATCTCTAAACAGACACACGAATAAGCTCATCAAACCCGAATTTTGAGAACAACATGTGCGCCTCTGCAGACAATACAAAGACGCTAAGACATCCGAAGAGGCGGCAGAACTTTACCTCGGCATCAAAGATTGGTGGCTCTCATCACGTGCGGCCTCGGAAGATGCAGTGCGTGAACTGGACGACTAGTTGGGTTTTTGGCATTTCTGCTATCGCCAGTGGGGAGGCTTCATGGACATGGTAAAACCCTAAACCATTCAACCCTAACTACTCTCGTTGATTCAAACTATTGTCCTTCTGCTTTTAAGCAAAAACCCTAAATTACTCATCTATTAACACTTACTAAACTATACTACGGAACCATAAATTTTGTGTCTTGCGATACAGAAACTAGACATTGAGCAATTGGCGGAGATGCCATCTTGCAACCTCGAGGAGACCGTGCACAACTAGTGGTTGCAAATGTCGGGGAACCGAGGGACTTGCCTATATGTAGCTACGACGGATGACATGATGCGAGCAATGATACAATCCACCAATTATTGGGCATTCCTTCAATGTCACGCATCTGGCACTGGGCCCCACCTCGATGAACTTCGGCTTCGGGCAGCCAGACGTTCGAAGGACCCAGTAAAGATTGCTGCCGCGATTAGCTTGCTTCCAGGGGCTGATAGATTCACCACTAGAGTTCCCCACTTAGAGGGTGAAGAGATTTTTGGATCTAGCAAACGGAAGCTTGATCTTCCACCCGGATCGGATGGGGACTGTCATCGGCATGACAAAATTAACTTCTCCTATCCCCGTGTTCAAACATGTTCAACACGAGCTCGAACCGAGGCAGGAACTTTGAAGGTCAACATCCTTTTTATTGAATCTGCAGTGTCATATCTTCCACATGCGACTTCTATTCTTGAGACTGAGTGCAATCCACATCAGTGGGACATTGGACGCTGCAAGAAGGTTGGAAAGAAATGTCCTAGCATTCAGATAGGAAAGAAGGATACCAAGTGTGGCTCTTTAGTCTACAAAGATAAGAAGCATGGAACTCCTGCACCGACTTACAACGGCCGCATGACCGAGTATGGTACCAGGGCAATCATCAACTTTGATTTCTGGTTTTGCCCCGATGATATCAACAGATGTGTTCAGAGATCCAAATCCAGGTATGTCCATGACTGGCCCACTATTCCAGAGATTTGGCCGGTTGCACACGGCACTAATTTGACAAAGAGCGAGATCCTGACATTGGAAGAAGGAGGCTTCCAACTTCAAACGAAGGACTTTGACATGTCTCCCCGACGTCTCTTCCATAGCTCATCCACATCAACTCCAGGTGTCATTGTGAGTCCAAGTCCATCAGACGGTGATTCACATCCAACAAAGCGCTATGGCAGGACCATCAAGCGATGGGAAAAGGCTCCTATTGTTGACCATCGCAACAAGTGGGAAACAGCCCGGAACGTCTCGAATATTCTGAGGAACGTCACTACAATTCCATATCCCGGTTATGGAAGAATCATCACCATGGATTCAGGTATCAATCCCAAACAAAAGACATATATTGTTTTACTTTGTGACTTTCCGTCTTGCACATGTGAAGATTTTATAACCATGAGCGGTGGAGCATTACGCAAACGCAAAGCGTAAGTGAACTACAAACACTTGTATTATGTATTCAGATTCTTGTGCAAGGCAAACTTAGAGGACGACAAGTATATACATGCACCAAGTCTTAGTTTCAATGAAGTACACCTCCTACTCCGCAATAGTAATCTATAGGTTTTTTTTTTTGGGTCACAGTAGTTATGGCAAGTTATTGCCTCTTTTACAGTTTAACTTTGAAACTACACAAAACTTTGGAGGCCCAAAGGGTTCCTTGGTTCCGAGGAACCCTTTCGGGCTTCCCAAATAACTTGTGAAGTTCAACGATTTTCACGTGTACAAATAGTAGAATTTGTTGAGGAAAAAAATCTTGAAGCATATTTTACCTGTTGTTAGGAACGGAAAATTTTTTTAAAAAAAATTTGACCAAAAAAAAAGAAATAAATGGGCCTGATAGGCTCTTTGGTACAGAAGAACCTCTTTTGACTTCTTCAAAATCTTGTTCTTCATTGATTCATCTTCACTCTTGAAAGGTTTGTTTTATTATACGGCATGAATTACGAAGCACTCAAAACAATCATAATTTTTGTTTCCAATTAAATTTCATGTCGTTCTTAATGAAATTTTAGCGAAACTAGATGAGATTTTGAATGGATGCCGTAAATTTCATTCATCCAAAAAATTTGTCCATCTATAAAATAAATCTGTCAAACTTATTCATCCATTTAATGACGAGAAATAGTGAACTCCATATTAAACTTTGGTTAGATTTGTCCCTAAAATTCAACATTTATTTTCATGTGAAGCAATTTCATAGCCCATTTGTAAGTAAAAAATCACAGAAGACATTTTTAAACCACGGTAACAAGTTGCAAAAACTATTTTTTTTAGTAAGTCCAACTATTATTTATAGAAAATTCCAAATATTTGGATATTCTTGTCCATTTTTATCCTCCCTCATCACTGCTCACTGCTCACCGCTCACCGCTCACCACTCACTGCTCACATTCTAGCGTCGTTGCTCGTCGAATACCATCATCGTGAAGAGCGGATACTGGACACGCAAGCAAGAAATTAAGCGGTATGAGAGTGAGTGCTCCTAATTTCTAGACGGACCCTACATGGACCACGGTATAGGTATGTGTACCTTTTTGTTGTTTGTTGCGAATGTCCCGTCTATAGCATTAATGTTTTCGTGACTGCATTTCAGCACCATGTGCGTTTGAAATGGGGTTTGAATTCCAATTACGAAGGATACGTTATCGGCATTCAGTACTCCATCAACCTTGTTGCCCGGGTCTTGGTAGTAAAAAACCGTACCTCGATTTTCTATTACCCACATTCTCACACTCTCAGCGTCGTTGTCGTGTTTCTTGTATAGTTCCTGTGCACGGACTCCGCATATGTTGCGGATGTCCTCCATGCTAAGGAAACAATCCCGAGAAGGCGTAAGAGTGCCCTCATCGCGTGCCTTCAGTACCAGCTTCTGGTGCTTCTGTTTTATAGCTGCTATCAGAACTTGCTCCTCAAATTGCCTGAGAACTCAAAGCCTTACTTCCTCCGACATGCACTTCCAAAAGCGGAGCTTTCCCCTCTGCACATTGTCCTTATTGTGGATGATAAGGCCCTGTGTGTCGACATGTTCCGAGCAAAAGTACCCTATCTCGGCAATATATGGGAGCAAATAGTACCTCTTTATGCAGAATTGACATTGGGAGCCCACTTTCATAGACCCCCCTACTTCGCATCGGTGGCACGAGGGCCTTTCTGGCCAACGCCGGAAGTAAGTTGTTTCCCTATGTGATTGTATTTCGATGGCGTTGGTGTCATTTTGGACGTGATAGCTTGGATCTTGTCGCTGTTGTCTTCAGGACCGTATTGACAATGCCATCTGCTTATCGGCTATGACCATTAGAGATACGTGCAGTACTGAAGAGATATTACGGCACAGCCGATAAGCAGATCTACCGTGTATATCGTGATATCAAAGGTCGAGATTCACTTACCGCTGGTACTCGATGTGGCAGTTCCACCGATAGTGCCTCATCTCGTCGACGTTTGTGGGGTCGTTCTTGTCGCGGACGAAGGTAGTCTCTACATCCTTTCGGCCAGACTGCTCACCCTCCACGAAATCCAAGATCCTATCCCAGGGAATGTAGGCGATAAGCTTGGACTGCTTCGTCTTCGATGATTGCGGATCCTCTACAAACCTCGTATCATTCTCGGCCTCCATGTTCCACCTAAGACATTTCCATGTCAAAATTCCTGGAGGAGGGTTCTGTAATGAATCGCGCATCCGAAGAACCTTGTGGGGGAAAGTTAGCATGCGAGCGGAGAGCGGAGAGCAGAGAGCGGAGAGCGGAAAATAGATAGCAGAAATTTGACCTTTCACCAAATCTTTGATAGAAAAATGTACCCTATAACCGTGGAGAAATACAAAATTTAGGCAAATATTTTTAGGAATATTTTTAATAAAGGTCTGTATTTCCGTCGATTTCTAATCCCAAAACTCTCAGCTCAACTAGATTCATATTAAGCCATTAAAATTAGGGCTGACGTCATGATGATGTCATGCGTACATCACAGTATATTTTTATGATATAAGACCTAAGTCACTTCTGTTTTATTTACATCTTTCCGTGATTATACTAATCCTATCTTCTTTAAATTGTAATAATTACAAAAGCACAAAAAGTCCCACAACTAGACATATGACTTTGCCCCTCTGGACTTTGAATAGAAAGTAAAAACATATTTCATAGAACATGACATAATGGCTTTGAAAACTTCCTGGAATATATTAAAAATCGTGTACAATAATGGTGTTGCTGAAACCAAAAAAATTTCCATGTCATAGTGCTTGTATACATCGAAAATTTCTTCGCCTTTAAAGAACATCACTTGTACCTTTTCTGTGAATCATAATCTCATATAAACCTTGTTGTAAAGATATCAACACGTCTCAGCGAAACCATTTCTAAAACTGAATCTTGCACCTGCCACAGAGCATTTTCAGAGATTGAGCAATTCCCTTGAGGTCATCGTCAGTGAAACAACCTTGCAGGATCTGCTTCAGTGGATGGCGGACAGTCCTGACCCTTGGGATCTACTGGGATGTAGTAGAACACGGTGTTTGACTCCTCCACCGATAATCACGTTTCAAGATGTTGAGAATGCTCGTGATGTGTCCAAGCTTTGGAAACGTGAGATTGACGACAGTCTTGAATATGCTTGCCTTCGGCCAACAAAATGGGATTACATTTCATATAGAGGAGGGCACTGGACTCCGAAGGACGAGTATGAAGCATATTGCTTCAACGTGAACTGGAACATCTTTAAGAATTATTGGTCATTAGCAGATCCAATTAATAATGAGAGGTTAGAGACAGCGTCACTTGGCGAACTTAGTTGCTGTGAAGTAGATCAGTTGAGGTCATTGCTAAGTGACAATAGGAACCACTCTCTCTGGCTGCAGCCGGGAGAGAAGATTGCACCACGACGTGGTATCTGGGTCTCCTCTAAGAATAGGTTAGATTGATTTTACTATGAGAGTGGCTTAAGTCCTTTCCTAATATTTTATTTATGTTTTACATTTTTATATTTTTTTGATTTTTTTGATTTTTTTTTTTAGTTTTGATTTTTTGTCTATATTTTAATTTCATTATACTAATCATTTAATACAATTTCTTTGTTTTGCGATTTTAAATTATTAAATTCCAGTTGTATGACGATTTCTTAAATTCATCTTCACCATGGCATTTTTCCAATCTTAATTAGCAGATAATGATTTAATTCTTCATCCATTGTATCATTTTTTTCTAATTTTTTTATTTTATTTTTCCTTTTTTCTTATGTCATGTTTTATGTGTTGTTTAATGTTTTAATGTTTCATGTTTTGGTTTAGGGTCTTTATATGGACTGTTTTGAACATTTTAAACAGCCGTCTTCTCCTTTATCTTTATGATTCTGTGTACGAGTAACCTCGTTGAATGTAATAATTTCCAACGATAATGTCTACCTTAACTTGTGAGTATCCAAGCCTGGCCAGTCCATTTCTAATGAAGGCGCCTCCTCGTTGTACAAATGATAAATAATTTCAGACATGTCTAATGAATATAATAAATACAGTCATGTGTTTTGCGGCTGGGATCATCAGTGGTTATCATTTTGCGCCTGGGTTCTACTTGTTGTTCACTCTCCTACAATGTCAACATGGTGATCCATCTGCAGCATTTTCTTTCAGCACTGTATCGTTGTTCAGTGGTAGTGGAAAGTGAGAAAGTTTACTGCGAAGTATTAGTTACCAAGTGTTCAAAGGTGAAGGGGGACTTCTGAGGGGGTGGCTCTGTGATAGATAAGAAGATGACGTCGAAGAGGAAGAAGGCGAGCAAGCAGCACAGAACTAGACACCGAAGTTCTGTGCAGGGTGCTTCTGATGTCCAAGAAGTTAGTGACGATAACACTGGAATTCAAAGTCATGGAGAGGGCGGAAGTGATCGAGTATTCAGCACAGAGGAGTTTGGCGACCCATTTGAACTCGGTGACATCGAAGAGGGGGTGCGTCAGCGGATGCTTGTTGCAGCGCCAATGCTCATGGGGCGAGATGCAGAGTATGGTAGCAAGTTCTTTACTGATGTTGTTGGGCTTTGTGATCAAGGGCCGCTTTTAAGAGATGTTTCCAAGTGCTACAGTTTCATCACAGATGAAGAAGTAACTGCTGTGTGGAAGGAGGGAGTCTCAAAGGGGCGTTACGAGTTTTCAAGGTGCGAAGATGAGGAGCAACTGAAGATGTTTGGTCAGCAGTACTTCAAGGTGTACGGTAACAGGCCCCATAACAACTACTTCTGTCTTCGTTTTCTAAAGGCTTGCTTTGCAACTTTTATTTATGGGAAGCCAGTGAATTGGTGTGCTGAGGCATTGGACCGACACGAAGCTCGCCTAATGAACGCATGGCGAAATCCAACAAAACTAGGCCTAGTTGCAACTAGATGCCAAGTAGAGGGCCTGTGCACGATAATCAAGGAATTATGTGGTATAGGTAGAGGTGAAGCGGGACCTGATCCTCTAGTTCATGAGCTCCAAGCAGCACTAGAATTGGAGCGCCAAAGGGCTGACGTAGTGAAGGTTGTGGAGGAGCGCCTTCACGAGATACGGCAGAGGTACAACGCTAGTCTTTAAAGGATGCGGCCTGAATCCTCTGAAATTGCAGAAGAAGATTTAAATGAAAAAAACGTTTCAAAACTTAAGGAGGCCCGGCAGGTTCTACGTAGAGAGGGTCCCACAGTACAATACAAGGCAACTGTTGCAGAGTCTAAGGCATTGTACAAGGAACTGGCTCACATGCGGGAGGTTGATGCTCAAATCTGAGAGAATGTTGTTCAGTTGGAATTTTAGTTGGGTAATGAAGCTAAAGTAATGGAGGATGCCAATGCAGAGTTACTAACCTGTAAGGCAGCAGTCTCGACTGCAAGGGGATAGATGCTTACTCTAAAAACACCAAGAGTGTTTGAATATCCCAAGGTCCAATCTGTTCCACCCTTGGGTTATCCACGTAAAGATGCTTGTGCTTACTGTGGCTTGGGATTCGTTTGGAAAGCAGCTGTACTCTCCTCCTGTGGTTGTTTTTTGCACCCTCCCTGTGTTGCAGAAATGATTTCATGCTAGAGTTATTGATGCAAGATTTGCAAGGATGTCCTCCTAGCCTTGTCTCCAATCCACCTTGCAGAACCATGGGTTGCCCAGTTTGGTGGCGAGTTAAACCCCCAACAAGAAATTGAGTGTACAAGCTTCTCGGTAGTTTTGAAGGCAGCTAGTGATAGTATCAACGCACCCAAAATTACTGGAAGCAAGAGTTGACATGACCACCACAGATTACTATATAGCACTAAGGAGGCCAAGTGCTAACGACACTTGTAACAGCAGACATATTTTATTTTTTCCTTATATCTCAGCTTTATTCTTGAAGAAATGTCATGGGCGTACTTCAGACATAATTTGTTGATTCACTGACTAGGGTCTCGTTAGGAATTGGAGGGAACGAAGAAAATCAAGTTAAGTGAGTTGCAAGGTTTTGAGAAGGTCCAGAGGTCAGAAAACACTTCAAAGACAATGGGTTAGGTGTTGAGGCTGATAAATTGAAATTTGAGATATACTTTATGTTTGTCTTAGCCTTGTCGTTGGTAAATTCAACAACAACATTCAAACTTCTGTGAAGAGAGTAATGCACCATATGATATATTAGGAAGACAGGATCCATAGAAGAACAATGGCCCAAGCATTCAACCAAATTATATAGTAGAGGACTGTACAAAGAAGTCCAAATCCATATAACTGTAAAGTCTCATGGTACAAACTCGTCTTCACTCTCTGAGGCACTCACATCTAAGAAAACTCGGGCCCTAGGATCGAATCTCTCACGGGGAGAAGAGGACGTGCTGGAGCTTTGGGAAGATTCTTCACCCATTCGGGTTGCCAAACTTTCTGCATAACATGGAAGCAGTAGGTCTGAGGTAGTGGGTGACCTGTATCCTCCCCAAGAGCTCATCGGACTCAGACTGCAAAACAAGGTAATGATTAGTTCTAAATCGGATTATGGAATGACAGATAGGAACCATGAGACTTTGACAAAAAAGGACTTACTTACAGAGGTCAATTCGATCCACGTCGGGCAAGGGTTCTTCATCGTCCAGCATGACAACATCAGAAGCAGTCGGGGCCGGGGCGATCTGGAGAGGCTTGAGTTCCTCCTCGTAGATTTATGTGTCAGCCTCGAGGGCAAGAATCTGCCTGCCAGTATTCATGGCCGCTCGAATAGAAGCTCCTAAAAACAACAAACCAATGATGAAATCACATGAGAACCATATGAAAGAGCGGTATCGGATCATGGAATAAAGTATATGCAATACCTGTTCTAGCATTGAGGTCGATGACTATGCCCTCGTTGGGGCAAAGGCCAGTAATTAGCAATTGGAGGAAAGCCACTGCTTTCTCCTTCGGACCCCTCCATAGCGTCCCATCCTTCTTCACCTTGAGAGCTGAATCCTCGGTGACAACATTCTGATGCAATCATCTTTTACAAGATTTACTTTTCCAAAACGTGGATCGTGTCTAATGACCAAATCCTTCGGCTGCCTCAGTGATAGATCTAAGGATCGAACCAACAGTATTGCTTTGAACATTAGAGTCTGATATGCAAGGAAAACAAATGATAAGTTAATATTGGCTTTGCAATAAAAGCAGAGGTGAAGGGACAAATGGAAAGATTTGGTTGGCTTACGAATTTGGAGTGCGTGGTGGGATGAGTTAAATGCATGGAATTCACGATTGTCCAGTCATCCTTGACCTTCAGACTGTTGTTGTTAAGGTAACTCTAGATCTCCCTCTTGACCTGCGGGTTGACTGGATGAAACAAGAGGAGTGCCCCGTCGTCATGCAAGTACCCCCCGCAAAAGCCAATAACAGTTTTCAAGAAATATAGAGATTCTCCTTGAGCATCTCTGGAGCTTCAAATTTTTCGTAGTGGACTTTGATCTCCTCAACGAAAGCCGGCATGAGATCTGGATCTGCAATTGGAAGCAACTTCTTTAGCTCCGACTGCTGACTGTCCTCCACCCTTTTCACCGCCGTAGAGACCCAGCCATCAACCGATTTTCTGGTCCATTGTCGCTCCTCAGGATATTTATCGTAAAATTTTTGCGAGACTATGGGGGTGACACTATGCCATAGTGACACTATTTGCGCGACACTATCGGGGTGTGCCGCCAGCGGCACACCTCCCATCACTCAAACCTTGGTTCCTAAAAGGTGCCAAGGTATGAACGATGGGAGGTGTGCCGCTGGCGGCACACCCCCGCAGCGTCGTGCTTATAAGTGATTGCGCGACGCTATGGCGGTGTGCCGCCAGCGGCACACCTCCCATCGCTCAAACCTTGGTTCCAAAAAAGTGCCAAGGTATGAGCGATGAGAGGTGTGCCACTGGCGGCACACCCCCGCAGCGTCGTGCTTATGGGTGATTGCGCGACGCTATGGCGGTGTGCCGCCAGCGGCACACCTCCCATCGCTCAAACCTTGGTTCCAAAAAAGTGCCAAGGTATGAGCGATGAGAGGTGTGCCGCTGGCAGCACACCCCCGCAGCGTCGTGCTTATCAGTGATTGCGCGACGCTGCGGGGGTGTGCCGCCAGCGGCACACCTCCCATCGCTCAAACCTTGGTTCCAAAAAAGTGCCAAGGTATGAGCGATGAGAGGTGTGCCGCCAGCGGCACACCTCCTATCGCTCAAACCTTGGTTTCAAAAAAGTGCCAAGGTATGAGCGATGAGAGGTGTGCCGCTAGCGGCACACCCCCGCAGCGTCGTGCTTATGAATGATTGCGCGACGCTATAAGGGTGTGCCGCTAGCGGCATAGCTTCCATCGCTCACACCTTAGTTCTTAAAATGGCCATATCTCACTCAGAAATAGTCCAAATTAAGCGTGCGATATGTTTTTTGGCATCTAGAAAAAATTCTGATGTCAAAACACACCTCAAACGCTTAATTTGGGCTATTTTTGAGTGAGTTATGACCATTCAAAGGTGCCAAAGTGTGACCGATGGGATGTATGCCGCTGGCGGCACATCCCCACAAAGTAGCGCAATCACTCATTAGATTGACTCTGCGGGGGTGTGCCGCCAGCGGCATACCTCCCATCCCTCACACCTTGACACCTTTTATGGTCATAACTCACTCAAAAATAGCCCAAATTAAGCGTTTGAGGTGTGTATTGACATTAGAATTTTCTCTAGATGCCAAAAAACATATCGCACGCTTAATTTGGATTTGAGTGAGATATGGCCATTTTAAGAACTAAGGTGTGAGCGATGGGAGCTATGCCGCTGGCGGCACACCCTCATAGCGTCGCGCAATCATTCATAAGCACGACGCTCCGGGGGTGTGCCGCCAGCGGCACAACTTCCATCGCTCATACCTCGGCACCTTTTAGGAACCAAGGTGTGAGTGATGGAAGGTGTGCCGCTGGCGGCACACCCCCATAGTGTCGTGCAATCATTCATAAGCACGACGTTGCGGGGGTGTGCCGCCAGCGGCACAACTTCCATCGCTCATACCTTGGCACCTTTTAGGAACCAAGGTTTGAGTGATGGGAGGTGTGCCGCTAGCGGCACACCCCCATAGTGTCGCGCAATCATTCATAAGCACGACGTTACGGGGTGTGCCGCTAGCGGCACACCCGCATAGTGTCGTGCAATCACTCATACTTTTTCAATCTTCACTTTTTTGTAATTTTTTTCACTTTGATTTTATCTTTTTTGTCACTTTTTTCTCTCTTTTATTTTCTCATTTTTTTTACTTACGTTTTTTTTCCTCTTTTTTGTTTGTTTTTCACAGTTTCTGTCCGCGGTCATGTACGTGAAATTGTCTTGCTCCTTTCCCGGTCATAAGGCCGTCTTGGAATCCTTATTTTAGATTATTTTTGGTAACATAAGTTTCAGTTCCTGTAGTCTGATTACTATCGTCTAGTTAAAAAATTACTTTTGTATAGTAAAAAAGTAACTTTGATATAGTGAAAAAGTAACTTTCATATAGTAAAAAGTGACAATTTTCAAAAACTTTTTACCAACTTTTTTCTGACCGCTCACCGTTCACCGCTCATGCCTCACCGCTCACCGCTCACACCTCACCGCACCCAAGATAGCTTCGTCCGGTATGCAATATCAAAGTAGTTGCTGTCACCCTAATGTAGCTTCTAGCTCTACACCCTATATTTTATAGGATGGACACTTGCCAGGATGTCTTGTCATAAATAATAATGATTTACTTCCATTTCAAAACAATCACCTATTTCTAACTAGCAAAGACGGCTGATACTAATCTCAGAGAATTTTATGGACAAGTAGAATTTGCAGCATGATGTAGTAATGAGAAATGGCGGCTACCTGATAAAATTAAACTACGTGCCGGGTAGCCAACAGGATTACGTTCGTTCATTGAAGTATCGTCGAGAATGCATTCAGAACTGCCTGATCTATTGGATCGCATAAATTGATGATCGTCGATGCAACATTCCTCTCATTCTAGGTTATCAAATTCCTTACGTAATTTCCATTCGCGCCCCACTATCAGTGATGGCGCAGCTCCTTGCAGAGAGAGTGTTAGGTATGGCCGTACTCCGAGCTCAAGGTGTTGGCATCCCACTTACAGTACGTGTAGATGATGATGGGTTGGCAACAGTTACGGCGCTTCGCCTCAGCCTTAGATTCCACTTCAGAGAGGATACTATTAGTATTGAGGAGGAGATATACGACGATGAGACCTCAGAGGTTATGCATACAGATGATCAGGTTTCAGAGAGAGACGATGACAATACTGTGTTTTGGAATCTCTATCCCGGTAGGTATAGAGTATACGGTCTCACAGATTCTCAGATGCAGGCATCCACGGAGATTCTAACTCCCCGTCGTTCCTCTACATGTACTGTTCAGACTTCACTTCCTCGTGACGTGAAGGTTAAAGTAGAGCCTGACTTAGAAACTCCTGTTGCAACGCCAGTCATCTCTCTCTCCTCAGACGAGGAAACTAGTCCTATGAAATCAACCCCTCATGTTCCAAAACAAACTGTAGATTCCAGGCCGCCGGTTGCGCTTCCAGTTAAATGTCCCAATCCCTCTCAATCTTCAAAGGTGGAGACTGTTAGTCTAGTCCCATTGCTTCGCAAACTTGCCGAGAGACCAGGAAAGAAAAACATTCTGAAAAAAATAGACTACTCATTCATTAGACACGAGAGAGTTGAGTACTTGCCTGCAGTGTTCGATGGTGCAGTTATTTTTGAGTTGCCCCCAGCTGGTGAAGGAGCCTCAAGGTCGCAAGCGAAGTCTATGCAAGGAATGGACAAGCGATAGGACGGCCACGTGTGGACCAAGACCATCACCACCAACATCACAAACGACTTTGGCCTCTCTTTTTGCTATTCCAGCTGCGTTGGATGGCTGCGTTGCAACAACAAGGAGTGCCCATTTCTGGAACGCCGACCTCGCATTTATCAAGTTAACGAGACTGAGTTTGAAGGTTGTACCCTCCAAGCTTTTACAGTGGACCAGCCACCCCCATCCAAATCTACACTTGTATGCAAGGTATGCAAAGAACCCCCAGCATGCATCGCTACATGTGGAGCTAAAATTTATTATGTGGCTGGCAAAGTCAACCAGACCAGAGCGTGTATCCATCTAGGATCTCACGATCACCCAGTCAAGGTTGGCGACTACAGAGACACAAAGGCCGAGATCAGTAGCTTGATAGAAGAACAGGTTGAGAAGACTCCCCAAGCAACGAAGAGTTCAGTGGTGTTGGAGGCGAGCAAGGTTCTAATCGGCAACTACATACTACAGCCTGAGGACTTACCTCCAAAGAAGTTGAGCATGGAGGAGCTTGTTCCTGTACTTGATCGTTGCAAGGACATGGCATCCCCAAACATCCGCAACAAGGTAATGACTTTCCGGCGGTTGAGAATGTACGGTGTCATGGATGCTATCACTAAGCTACGTGGAATCAGTTTATGGGCCTTCGTCCAGGAGAACAAATTTCCAGGTCAGGGGGCTGATCGCGACAAGGTATTTGTATTCAAAATGTCGGAAGTCGGGCCAGGTAGTAGGATCGACTTGGTGAGAAGAATGCAGCCCGGCGGAGATCTCGAGAATGCCTGGCTGATGTTCGACCATGTCAAACGGGTAAGACAATGGACCACGATGGCATGCCATGTGTACGACTCAACCTACTGCCGTGTCATGACGATTGCTAGCTGTGATATGCAATCTGAGGACTGTGAGGCCCAAATCGTCTTCTGGAAAAACCTTAATCTTGTCATGGAGAATAATGGCGTTGTAGCGCCAAACTTCAAGGGATTCATGGCCGACAACGCTCAGGCCAACTGGAATGCAGTTCGGATCATCTACGGCAATGGGAAGAAGGAAGACCGTATGGGGGACCGGGAGAGGACCTGGCAGTTTCACTGGACGCAATCGATGGTCAAGTATACGGAGAAGTACATCCCCGAAGAGCTTTGGGAACAACACAAAAAAATGTGCCACCAATATAGGACAGCGAAGACTATGGACGAAGCGGATAGTCTGTACCACGGGTTGCAAGCCTGGTGGGTTTCCGCTGGAGCTGTCACTGAGAAGGCCCTAAGCAAACTGGAGCTCTGGCTTGCATTCTCGCACTTCCGCTATCGCCAATGGGGAGGATTCATGATTGGGGTATGATATTTTCTAACTCATTTAACTTTTCTTTTTTTCCTAGCAAATCCGACCCTAAATAAAGTTGTAACAGATCTAACCGGTTCACCTTGGTACTTTGCAAAAATTTACTGATGAAGAACTTGCAGAAATGCCTTCATGTAACCTTGCGGAAACGATTCACAACAAGTGGCTTCAAGCTTCTGGAAACAAGGGCGGCGACCTCTACGTGGCTATAGTGGACGACTTTGTTTCGGGATTTCTACAAGTTGTCAATTTCTACCAGTTTCTGAAAGGTGACGTAGGAGGAACGGGTCCATCAAAGAAGGAACTAAAACTAAGGATGGCAGAACGAAGGGCAAAGCTCACAGAGAATCCTATAGTGCTTGAAGACCCCATGTTAGAGATGCCTGGAGCAGAAGAGTTCTGCATGCGTCAGCCTCGCATGGCTGGAGAAGAAGTTTTTGGGTCCATCAAGCGGAAGGCCGACCTACCCCTTGGAGCTGAGGAAGAGTCACATCGTCCGGATAAGGTAAACTTCTCTTATCCAAGAGGTACAGGATGTGCTGTGAGGGCTCGCACTGTGCAGATGCCCATCATTTTGGAAGATGATACCGAAGATGATACTGAGGTACAAGAAGATCATCCTGCAGCATCGGAGGCTGTGACTACCCCGGTGTCCCCAACAAACGAGATGGGAATTCGCCATGTGAATGCAGTTGAAGATACCAAGGTAAACGTCAAGGAGTGGCACATTTCAAGACTTCCCAAGACTTCTGCGAAGTGTTGTTGGGCCCAGAGAGCTGTCACCAAGAAGAAGTGTACTGAGAGAATTGTTAGGGGCGCTAATTCTACCGCAGCACCTACCTACACTGGAGTTTGGACTAACATACGCAGGAACATATTAGAGAGGACGGAATTCTTCTTCTGCTCCGATGACATTGAGAGGTGCGTGAAGGGCTTCAGATGCAAGTGGATTGCTCGGTACTCAAAGGACCAGGAGATGCCTCCGATTCCAGACGTTTGGCCAGTGAAGCTAGGAACAAACCTGAAGCTCACAGAAATCCTTGCACTTGAAGCGGCTGGATTCCAACTCCCATAGAAGAAGCCGGTCTCCCCAAGACGCCTCTTCTCCTCTGCCCCGCCACCTGCAAATCTGAGTTCGTTGCCAGTCCCTGCAAAGGCTGACCGCTACCCTGATAAGAGAGACGGCAAGATGGTCAAACGCACTGCAACTCGCCCTAATCCGGCTCATCGACTCTCCATGGGCTCCTCTGACTCCCTCAAAGCTCGCCTCCGTTCTGTCACCATGATCCCTCATCCAGGCCATGGTTGTATCATCGGGCTAGATTCAGGCGTTGCTCCTACCATCACACAGTACCAGATCACCATCAGCTCTTACCCTGGTTGCACTTGCCCTGCATTTAGGAAGACTATGACTAAGTTCCGAGGGAGGACTCAATTCTCCTACTGCAAGCATGTGTACTTCATCCTCTTGAAGGTCTGCAACCGTGATCCCGACGCCGACCTTTTCATCCACGCGCCTACCTTTAGCTTCAACGAGGTCAAGCTAGTCCTAGAAAGCGGAATCTTGACTCACCCTTTGGCGAAAAAATAGGAGGCAGACTACTTTCCAGTCACAGTTTTTCACAGTGGACGGTGGTCACTGGGGTTGCTTAGTCATTGGTTTTTGAATTATTCCTTGTACTGAGTCAGCAATACAAATTTCGTATTGTCTTTTTCAATATAAAGGTTTTGTCATTCACATTGATTGCATTGTGTAAGAATAGCTTCCACCTAGGACAAGCGCACTGTGAACCTCGTATCCACTGACGGATGCACTTTATTACTGCCAATCAATACTAGTTAATAGTCATTTTATTGTTTGAACTTAATGCGTTTAGGTTTGCCCCTTGCATTTTCAGCATAACTACCAACCCCCGGCTGTACTACAGGACAAGCTACATTCACATCCATTTTTGGTCCCACACTTGGCATTTGTCCTAGGTGGGAACGTTTCAACAATGGCCCACCTCCACTCATCCCTCTAAGTGCTTTCCTAGAATAAGTTCCCGATGGGATCTTTCCAACCTTGGAGTATGCATGTGGTGGCAGCGGCACATCCGCCTCGTCGTCAAGCACTATGATCTCACTTGAATCTTCTACAGCTGAAGGGTCTCCTCTCAAATCTGATCTTATATCTACGTCCACCATCACAGTAAGCCCTTGGCTGCAGGCCTTCACCTCCTCCTCCTCCTCGACCTCCAGATATGGTTGAAATGGGCCAACAACGTCACCAAGTGATGCAGCAATAACCCCGACGTCCTCCATAATCGTAGCCCGCTTCTACAGAGACCTGTTTCAAAAAAAAAAAAAAATCGAAAAAAATGAAGAGACTGTCCATAGCCCAAGCTTAAATATCCGTAAAGAAGGTGCTTGGCGCCCTTGAAAACCGGCCATTAAACTCGTAAACAACTTTCATCCTGCAGAAGAGAATGAAAATCTATATGAACTATTTTATATTACGTCAACCTATTCTACTGGAACAGCAATATTGAAAAAAATAGCACGGTAGTAGGAAAAAAATATAGCTTATTTCCACTATAGTATCTAAAAGGTCCACGATTATAGGCCCACAATAAATTACTAAAAAGGTAAAATTCCAAGAATATTCTTAGAATACTTGAATCTTCTAATTTTAGTTTCTAATTTTAGTTTTAAAAAGTCTATATTTGAATTCAGGTCTGTTTTCTCTGCTCCCCGCTCTCCAAATCTCCGCTCACCGCTCTCCGCTCTCCGCTCTCTGCTCGCATACAAGTCTCGTCCGAACCTTGTGACCGTGTTTCTTCAGGTAGTCTGCATGCGGGCCTTCCCGGAACGCGACATCAAGGTCCTCCACGCCCTTCTCACGCACGCCAGCCGGTTTCTTTCTCCCTTGACGCCTCCATTTTCTCCCTGTTGCCCCGTTATCGGCAACGGTTGCTGGCACCGTCTCGCCAGAATTCCCATTCGACTTGTCCTGTATGGGGAGATTGAGATCGAAGACCTCCATTCACGCGGAGACAAGCACTCCCCTTCTGGCAGGGTACTACACGGCACAATAAATCGTGCGGAAGACGGCGCCAAACTCAAACGATGTGGATGACACTTCGCGCCGGCAGCGGCCGAGAAGGACGGGTCATTCTGGAATACACGTGTCGGGGCGAGAAGGGGCTTTCGGTGATCCAAAGAAGGGGGGGGAGAAGGGGCTATCGGCGAGAATGCCGATAAAGGATACGGCCAGCGCGAAAAAAATGTGGGCGAAAGTGGACGTTATCGTGGGAAGAAGGGCGCATGGAGGCGAAAAGGCGCTTGGGGAGAAGAGCCGCTCTTCGCGGTGCCAGGCCTAAAATCGGGCCCTGATACCGCGAACCCGGATTGACTGTAGTGATCGGGGATGGAAGATAGGTCTAGCTTTAAATAATTCAAGAATTACAGGCCAGATTTTCCCCAAAAATATTTACTCAAGAAGTCAAAATACGTTAGAATCAAATGATGGGAAAGTTGGAACTCACAAAAATACCATGGCTCTAAGGTGATGTGCCAAATCTCATGGAGAACACCTCCAAAAATCTTCCAAAATAAAACAAACCGTAGCTTTGTCCAGTGGAGCTCTAGACTTCTGTCAACAACCACACACCAATCAAAGTAAGTACAACCTGCGTATACAGTTGGACAAATGTTGGTTTTAGTGACTCAACAAAGAAACTGGAGAATTAGCTCAGCACAATGATAAATTTAGCAAGTTAAGCTCTGCATGCAATGTGCATAAGCCTAAACGCTATATGACCATTGAACTTGGTCTATGCTTATTTGAAGTCACAACATAACTACAGCAAACCTTAGTCCTAAAATTTTAGAACTCAGGGACCTAGCTTGTGTAAACCACATCTTGACTGCTTCATCAACCTAGAATGAGATTTAGTTATCATTACAGCAACTCAAAAAAATCAAAACCAAATTGTTCTATACATACCTGTGGATACTTGCTTTCAGGCAACCTTTTCCGTTGAACTTTTACTTGAGTAGTCTTTGTTTGTTTAGCTCCCTCAATATATATGGCTTTCTTGTGGAAGATGTCAGTGATAGTTTTGCGACTAGAGAGCCCAAATTTCTCCCTCAATTGCTCATGGGTAAGTCTGGGATTTTTTTCTTCATATTCATTGAGAAATTTTTTGTTTCCAAAGAAACAAGCTTACATTTAGAGCTCATAATGGTGTGGGCAATAGACTGATACCAGAGTGAATATGGTACAATGGATGCACTATGTCAAACTAATAATGTCTTACTATAGTGAACATGATGAAATTACATGGTCCAAAGGTGAACAATGTGCTTGACAAACTAATCATATGTGACTATAGACATGGTGAAGTTACATGCCCAGCATCTGGAGCATGTGGCAAGAAACACCAATGGTAATCTGGCTCTCAAAAACACTGTTGAAATATTAGAAAATTCAAGTATTACCTCTTTGAACCCTCAAACCTCAACCTAATAGCAATCAAATTTACGTAATAAAAGTGACAAAAATGTCTCATAAAACATTTGAAATAAAAATCACAAACACAAGAAGTTAATATCAAATGATGGGCATGTTACTTTACCAGTGATGGGCATGTAACTTCAACCACAGTGCATACCATTTGAGTTAAAAATCACAAACACAAGTGCAGATGATGGATATGTAACTTCACCAGTGATGGAGATGTAACTTAACTCGTGATAGGCATGTAACTTCAACCACAACATATCATTTAAGTTGAAAATAGAATCAAAGAGCAAAACATCAATAAACAAAAACATTGCCCGTGCCTACATGTGTTCAAAGTTATGTAGAAATCACAATTTACACAGTAGTATCTGCCCTTGCTACCATGGTGTGCACAATGCTTGACGAACTAATCAAGTGCTATTGTAGTGAGCATGGTGAATTTACATGGTGCAATAGTGCATAGTGTGCTTGACAAACTAATCTTGTATTGCAGAAGTGAGCATGGTGAAGTATGGTGCAATGGTATGCATTGTCGTTAATTAATTGATCATGTGAGTAGGTAAGGTGATGTGTGCCTTACGATGACGGTTATGACTTACAAATTATTGGCTATCATTGGAATCCTCATAAACAAATTTATCAAACCATTGGAGACTATTCCTTCATAGTGACCAATTCTGACATGCCAGGTGACAATTTGGTTTTATAGATGTTGCTGTAATACCAAGTAGATGTTGTAGAGAACATATATTTGTTCTCGACCCATGTCACCTGTTATAATGAATTTGTTGTTGTATGAGATGCTTTTGTAAAGAGAGCCCACTACAGTAAACTTTGAACTTCTTAGCAACAATCCATGTTATTCATATATAATTCTATTATCTTATGTTAATATTCATATAACTTATATTTATGTGACCATGTCTATCTTTTGAATATCATCGCTCTCAAAGAAAGTTTTCACTTCCAAATTCCACTGTATAATGGATATCCAATTAATTTATGATATTATAATTAACAAGATTTTTAAATCTAAACTTTTCTTCAATGATGAAAATAGAATGTATTGTATTCACTTTAACATCTTTTATACCACCTTCTATAGTATTGCATTGCAATCCTAGGTACATTCATGTTTTCATATTGATAATAAGATCATTTCTACACATTATACTTTTAAAATTTGGTCCTTCAATACATCTTCTTGATGGGTACATGTAATAGTGAAAACTATAGATCATAAGTGAGCTAAAATAACAACATTTTGATAGAGAAATAAATGCTCAATTTAGAATGCTAGTAACTTTTTACATGTAAGAAACAATATATGATACATTTGAATAATTCACAGCATAATCATGACTTTGTTTACTACATAATGAAATGAACTATAGGACATTACATAATACAGATGAGACCACAAAGTACACTTGATCATTTTATCACTACCATCACTCTTATCATTCTTATTCCTATTTTCCATGAAAAAGATTGGTCATATTTGAATTCTAAATCATGGGCTACATTACTACATCTTTCAGAGCGCCTAATGGTGTGAAAAGAAGCAATTATAGAGTATCCCAAAATCACCACACTTTCAAACCATTTTATCATACACCTACATATATTCAGAACCTAAAACTTACTCTTTAAAAATTCTAAAATTTTAGTGCCACCCAACAGTGACTTGTTTGAAGACGACAAATACATCCACTATTTCTTCAAACGAAGGCCTTTCAGATGGCGCATGTTGCCAACACCTATCTACCATACTCCGAACCCAGGGATCTATGACACTTGGCAGCTCTGGTCTTTTACCCCCAAGTACTATGTCATAGTTACTTGAGAGCACCCCCTCAAAAGGTATCTTGCCTGTCAATATTTCTTAGTATGTCATACCAAAACTGTACACGTCTGACTTTTCAATACATACGTTCGGCTCAAAAGAACGATTCTTCACTGCATTCAATATCTCCGGGGCTCGCCAAAATGTAGTTCCAACAGTCATAGCTGAAGACTCAAAATCTGCAACATCAACCCTAAAAGTATCGCTGAAAGGATCAAACGGAGCCCAATTAGGTAGGTCCTGAAGCTCAAAATGTGCCGCAGGTTGAATGAGCACATTGGAGGCCTTGAGGTCCCGGTGGACAATACCAATCCTATGCAACTCCCTCATTCCCACAACAATCTGATACATGATTTTATATCCCATCGACTCATCAAAGGGCGATGCTTGGTTGCCATTGTACATCATTCGCCCATCAATTATCTTCCGCAAATCACCCCAATACTTCCCCATCATAAATCCAAACCTTCCATCTTCCAACATCACCCCCCTAATAATGGACAAGACCCGGCCGAATGAAACATGTCGTGATTATTCTGTATAACCTTGAGCATCCCCGGGGGCCATTGTTTATGCAAAGCTTCCAGACTCCCTGCCTCCGCTTTAAACACTTTCACAACCCGTCGATCACTACCCTTCAATGCATAGATTGCACCTTGCGCTCCCTCTGCAATCTTCTCTCCCAATTCCAGCCCATACTCATACCAGTAATCAAAGAAATTCACTAGACCCACACCCTGTTGTTGTCGAAGGGTCTCAAAGAACGCCTTGTCTGCCTCCGCGGAACAATGTTTGTCGCTCTCCGTCATCTCCGGCAGCTCACTCCAGTGCACCTCCGACGCTTTGATCTCTGCAACCACAGCGGTCTCATACTCACCCCTCCTCTCAATCATCTCTTGGATGCGAGCCGAGAAGTACTCTGAAGACTGTGCAGGGTTAGAAGACGACGGCGCCAAACCAGGTGCACCCTCACCACCACAACGTTGAGGTCCTTCTGTTGTGGCAGACAGAGTCAAGCTCTTGAGAGATGTGGAACCCTCCAAGCTCCCCTGCGCTCGAGCCTTGTGCCAACACTGCCCCATCGCCTAGACCTCGAAAGTACTCTCCTCACAAACTCCAGCGTAAGTCCCAGGTCTCGCTGTCCGAATGTGCAACACAACCAACTTTTCCTCAAAATTTGCTATCCGGTGGCAAATATACTTCTGCCCACAGCCAGCCTAAGTCCACAACTAGGAAGCAAGATGATCGCGATAAGATGGACACGCACAAAAGGTAGGTGCAAGAGCAGCGTCCCTTCCACACCAAGCTGGAGACGCACAGAAGCTACGAATCAAGACAGCGCCTCGCCCACCCACACACAGCAATGGAGAAACCCGACCGACACAAAAAGAGCACGAAAGAGAGCTCCACCGAAACCCCAGTCACAAGATTCCTCACGTATCACTCCACAGAAAACACCCAGGCTCACCCCTCGTCCAACTACGACGCACTGAAGCTCTCAACTACGACGCCACAAACCCTCTCCAGCGAGAGAGCTCTCAGAGACAGCAAGCGCGCACGCTTGTACCCGACGGAGAAGACGCACTGTAACGCGCCTTTGAAACAGTCAGACACCACATCTCACCGATTCCCGGCACATGGCCATCTCCGGTTGCAGAGCTGCGACATTTTCCGTTTAGGGTAAAGTGACTGGTTTAGGGTAAAGGATAAAGCCATGAAGGTTGGGCAGCGATGGAGGCCATAGTGGACGAAGCGGCTGTAGAACTTAGAATGTAGACGGCGCCATCCTCAAGCACCTGTCTGTGCGGACGTCTGTGGAGCTCGTGCACACGCACAACGAACGGCAAAAGCCGCCCTCCGGTGCAAGGCACCACCAAGTACAATGGACCAACGACGCTCGCTGTGAAAGTTGATCATCAAACTTCAACAATTTACAGGCCTTTCAAGAAAATAGCTCCACCATGATTATGGAAATGCTTGCGTATCGTGCTGGTGTCATTATACATTCTCAATCAGAGTGGGAAGAATGCGAACCTTCACCAGCTGCAAGGCTGATGTACAGATCAATCAAGTTGTGGCAGTTTTTGAGGCACTCCGAAGAGCAAAGCATCTCGGTGAAGCGGGAGTCCATGAGCAGATCCGAGGAGAGACCAGCCGACACACGCTCCAGCGCACATGATTTCACACACTCGTCGGACTCGATCCACTCTTCCTGCTTCTCTGCCGAAATGATCGACGATTGCAGAATCCAGAGCGTCACAAACCATCGCAAACATTCCGGTGTAAGTCTCCATTTGCTATATTTCTCCCTAATTTGCCATTGCCACACTTTCCAAATGCAGATTCTAAGTTCTGTATTCTATATTCTAAGCTCTACAGGCTCTATAGTGTCGATGCAGTAGTTGGGCATGGTAGGTTTACAAATCGGACAAAGAGCTTAGCACAATTCATAAAGTGCTGTACCTGACATGCTTATGGTATGGAGTCATCTTTGCCTTCGTATTACTCTAGAACACACCTAGTTCCAGAGGAGGCAACTGAGAACGCGCAATCCTCAACCCGGAATTGACGTCCATCCCCTAACCTAAGGTTGGATGACCTATAACCAGCAACTTAAGCTTGCTGACCTGTTTATAGCGTTTGTATACGTGGTATGACATTTTCTGGGAATTCAAAATAGGATTTCATGAATATTGCAATTGTCGTGACCATTTAATTCTTCATATTGAAATTGCTACAAATTTTCAAAGTGGATAGTAAGCCATGACCCATTCCTCGACATACAAAACTCTCTATTTCCACACTAAGTTGTACTAATGACCACTTCTGTATTGACTAAAAACCGACAGCTTTGAACCAATCATGAACTGACACCCAATCATATCTGACTTCCTAAAATTTTGGAAATGGGGTGGGTCTGTGGTGGTTTTGGTCCACTTTAGCTTGTTGGTTCTGGGGTTTGTGGTGGTTATAGATCATCCAACCTTACATGCTCCAATTTGCCTGCAGACCACATTCAAGGCCTGGAAGTGCCTCGCAGATAACAACAAGCACTGTAGTTGAAGTCAGGGCCTTGCTGAAGGTGGACTCCACAAGTTTTCACAGTTTTCCATTTCGCAAGTGAAAGACCCTGCAGCATTGATTATCTAAAATGCTGGAGTATCTTAGAATTTTTATTAAAATGTTGAAAATTCTAAGGTAATATGTATCTACTTCACCCTTAAATGACAGAAGTTGTGAGGTGGGCTTATGCAAATGTTGGGCACATTCCCATGGTTGCAATCTATATCTACAATTCTTTTATTCTACAAACTCGTAAGAAGACAAGAGGTACATGGGAATATGTGTTCTATCCTCATTGGACATAGGAAAAAAAAATACTTGAGAGCAGGCACATCGGGAAACTCCAAAAACTTTTGCTCAAACACTCTATTAAATGTGAAATTTTCAATACTAGCAAGTAATAGTAGTTCCTTTCATAATGTCAACAAATAATTGTCACACATTGTCACACATTTTCAGGCAAGGTACAAAAAAATCTTCTTCTTTTCCACATAAAATGTAGAGATCTCCATTTCTTACTTTTTAAATTTTCCACAACAATATATAGTGTAATCCTTGTTGTTGACCATTTGAATCATCATTCTAAAACTTATTAAGTTTGTAAGAAATAAAATCTTAATTGGCATTTCTTAAACCTCTACTCCTTGCACAATTATTTTGGATATGCTACACCCCTTTTCTACCTCTATAAATTGGTGTACAAGGAACTACTATCATGCTTAACACGATGGTAATGAATTAGACCTTGTGTAGGGCCCAAACTACCGCAGGGTTTTTGAGTCTCAGGAGAGGGATGTTGAGAAAGAAATAGCTCCACAAAACCTAGTGAGGTGAGTTTTGGATGTTAGGCGCAGAAGTATGGCAAGTTGTAGTGAGAGATGTTGGACCTCGCTACTACCCCCGGATTTGCTTGACACTACGCTAAACATGTGTCTCTAGCGTTGCATTAGTGTTGATACGGGTTGGTTAGATCTAGATCTAATATATGTGATTTGCAAGGATGTTTTGAATGGATCTAGCATTAGAATAAGAGGTAGATCTGTAGCAAGGCCTTTGTGTTGGACTTAGATCTAAGCTAGCTTCCACAGATCCACGCAACAAACACTACAGATCCAGATCAAGACCTTTGAGACACGTTAGTGACACACACATCCAAATCCACTTTGCTAGGCACCATCAGCAAAAATGAAGTACAACAGTAGAATGCGAGGGAAACACAAGCAAGGACGAAACAACCACCAGCCTCCAAGACACTCAAGACACTCAGGTACCTTTTCTCTCTCACTTATTTGCATTCCATCCATTTACAATTGTTGCTTTCACACTAGTATTTATTGCACAATCAATATACAGACACAGAGTACGCTGCGGAGACACCAAAGACCTAAAGAAGGGAAGACACAAGACCTAACCAAGAAGGATCCAAATCCCTCAACACGCACCAATCAACATTACAGAGCAGACGTTGAGAAGATCAGCAGCTGACCACCAACAGTAGTGGCGGACTACCAACAGTTGGCAGCCTCAACCTGAGACAATATCATCAACAAATACCAAGATTGTCACTAACCAGGAGCAACACCAACAAACGCAGCCACCAGCACCACTATCCTCAGTTCTTTCTTTGTAATGTGAGTTTATACGACCAAGAGCAAACTAGCATTTACAATGCCGCTCTTAAGGTATTCCGTCAGGGTCCAAGAATTAGTATTCGATAGTATGAGAGCAATCGTCATAGGCGAGTGCTGCCTTCCCCACCAAAGAAGGAAGTACTCCTTTCTGCACAATCAATCAACCTTGTTGTGAGCGTTGTTTGTTGTCCAAGAAATTGTACTCAAAGCTTTTCACGCAGTTCAATTTCCATACTTCGAACGCAAGTTCACAATGACATTGGAGGTGTATACTTTTGGAAACATGTTTTACTTGATGTGCATAGGCAAATGCACATTGATTCCAATGGCAACCATGTGGTGACGCTCGATGGAATTGATGTATGCCAAGATGCATGGCGTACAATCATAAGAATCAGCCGAGCCACATTCTACCGATACAAAAGTAATGCGAAGGATGAAGTGCGAGCAATGGCACACGACAATTCTAGTACTAAGAAGCCTCGCACCCATACCCTCCAAGCAATTGCTACATTGCACGACCTACTTGACGATGCTGCTAATAGTAGTTCTAACAAGACTACTACATTTGGCACAGGGGAGAAGGTTGTCTCAAAACATCCTCCCTCCTCCTTTCAATGGAGTGCAGTGTTGCCCAAAGTGAATGAGGTGAATTCAAGATTTGGCCTCAAACCAATATCTTTGTCTGGTCTTAGTCGAATTTAGAGCTCCGAATTTGAACATTTTTCCACTAAGAAACCGGGTGACAAATTTGCTCGTTGTGGTAGATGCGACCAATTAAAGCAATTGAAGAAGGCTAGTACGCAAGGGTCCTCCCCATTCATTACGTGGGATACCAAATTGAAGTTGCATTAGGCCTCCCAATAGACTCATCGTGTTTTATATTATGGGAACCGGAAGAACTCAGAGGATAGACCAGATGACGTTGTTTGCATCATCCATGATAAAATGGATCATAGCAAAACAACAGATTTTCTCCATTTTTCTCACAAGAATAAGGCAACGGAGTCCTTCATGAAACTCCCTACAGCTGTGACAGGAATGATTGCTCATGGACATGGAGATGTCCGTTATGGGCATTATAGTCTTGACATCTTCCCCACCGACTCGAATCACGCTGTTGGATCCATTGCTAAGTTACTTCGGGATTTAGAGAGTCCATTGGTATATTCTTCTCATGAATTATTTGCAAGAGGGAGAGCTTCTCCTTTGTTTGAGGCGGTGCTTGCGGATGTCAATGTGTGCCTTGGATCCCTTGCGGCTCCACCGGTTGAACCTATTCCTGTAAAACAATTACCACCAATTCTCCAAATGCAATTGGATAATGCCATAGGAAACAAAGAGAATAGATTTGTTCTCCCTACTTGTTCATTTGGGTATTTTCCGAGAAGTATACGTGAACTTTGTACTTGTTGGTCATACTCACGAGGATATTGATGCAATGTTTGGGAGATGGAGTACCAAACTTAAGTCAAATAGCTATCCAACAACTCCACTCTTGATGAAGTCATTCATGGATGCTAAAGAGAAGCCAGTTATTCTACATCTCATTGAAGAGGTGCCCAACTTCAAGGGCTTTCTTGATGGATATTTGTCATAAGAATTATGAGGCATCGTCATAAGAATTATGACGAGGTTATGAAGGGTATTTCTGGGTTTCTAAGTCTTTGAGAATCTATGGCAAATGAAGATATCTCAGGTGAATACATGAGGAAGAATGAGCATATCATGTACTATTGGAGAGGTGTAAAGGCTCTTCTTGAGGTGCCATTGGAAGAATTGACTTCCCTACGAGAGGGATTTTGGCCACTATCTAGATATGCTCTATCTATGGTGGATGAATACAATATAGATGGTACATCGAGGGAAGAGTATGCAGAAGACCCTCCATTCATTGGACAACGACGTCATTGTCCGCCTCCATCGTTTTGGGTTGGTAAAGATGTATACGAGGGTTGTATACTTGCGGTGCGTTCTGCTAATGGGGATTTGTGCCCATTTTGGATTGCCTTGGCATTGACTAATCTACATCCGGATCGTGAACATTCTCATGAGATTAACCCCTAAAGAACCAATGTCCCCTTGGGGGACATTTTGAGTTTGGGTAAGGTACCACGTTCTCAATTCTAGGCATTATTTTCTGAGATTTTTTAGTGAATGGACAACTTTTGATTAGCTTTGCGTAGGCACAAATTTCGTAGAATTCCGACTTACGATTCAAAAGTTGCAATTTATTTTCACTTACATATACAAATAGTGCAGCAGTTTAGTGTGACATATCACAAATATTGTCACTAAACTTTAATAACTTCTAAATTCAATAGAAATTCGAGTTTTTGTCTATTTAACCCCTAAAGGACCAGAGTCTCCTTTGGGGGGATTTCACATTTTGGGCAGGTTCCTAAAATTCGAAAAAAAATCCTTTTTTTTTTAACTTTCATTGTAGATCGGCCGTGATAAGAGCTTCGTGGAGGTATTTTTAAAAAAAAATTGGATTTACGGTTTGAAAGTTAGTACCACCTATTGTCAAAAATGGGGAAGATGGGCAGCCTGGGCACCCCTGGGAACCAATGAAACACAAGTGTGAAAGAAGGGCAATAAGTAGGGACACAAAGGGTGAAGAAAGGGTGGGGCAGCCCAAATCAAGGGGAGGAATAGTGGAAGGGAAGACCCCACAAATTCCAAGAAAAGGGATAAATAGAATTCTTTTTTAAATAGCAAAAAGTGATGCATGGCAGGGGTTGTGGGTTTTGAAAGAGATGGCATGTGTGGAAAAAAAAAAAAAAAAAAACACCGCCTTTCAGTGGCGGGCCACCCCCGAGGAGCTGCGCGGGTCCCGCACAGGGGAGTGGGTGAATGACGTGGCCCTTCATTTCTTGAAGGGTCCCCATTTTGAAGCCCTGCCCTCACCTATAATATTTGAATAATTCAATAAACTCATTAAAATTAGAGATTTAACCCGTCTTAGAAAGAAAAAAAACCTCGAAAATAAGTAAAAAATTAAATTCCACATTTCAATTGTACGGATTTCTAAATTTGTAAATTCATATTTAGCAAATAATTTCTCACTTGATTTGTAGTCATTTGCATTGTTTTATACCCCCTTTCACTAAAGTATTTATTTGAGCATGATGTACCACTCGAAATGACCTCAAATTTTGCACACACTTAGCTAACATCATATTCTTTACATTGGTAATGGTTTCCAACACAATGTACTATAAATACTAGAAGATATGCTTAGTCACAGTGAGCTGACTTTGTCGGGCAAGAGGGAAAAATAACTACTTCTTGCACTTCAAACACTATAATCTTCACATCCGTGTGGTGGATTGCAACTAAAATTTTATAGGATTATTATACATGAGTCTAGTTTTAGATCTTACGATTAAAAGTTGAGAATTCTTTTAAAAAATGTGATTATTGCGGCCATGTTTGACTATGGCAGTTTTGGACTAGTTTTGGACAGAAATTGTCAAGGAACTTTAGGGGTTAAAAGAAAGAAAATGTCCTCTTGGAAAAGAAATTGAGATCTTTGCATCCACCGTACGGATTTCTAAATTTCAAAAATTTGAGAAGGATATGATATATGCAAAATATAAAGTGTATTGTTGATTCTCAGCACACAGTTGCATTGCAGGATTTTTTAGGACATCTTCTACACCTCTTCTACTTCTAAAATTTGGTGCACATGTGCCTAACATGATCCTTTTCAAATCAACACAATAAATTCACGGCTTGTAGTGCAAAAAGTTGCCATAGAAGGTGGTCGAAGTTTGTTGAAGTTGTTTAGTATGACCTCAAAAAGAGATTATGTCTCACTTCAACGGCTGATATCTTTCAATCCGTGCGGTCAAACTTACCAAAATTTTCACCACACACTCTCATACAAGTCTTGTATAAGATCGTACGGTTAAATTTTCAAAAAAATGATTTTGTATCATTTTGTGTTGAATGTGCTGGAAATGGCAATTTTGGAGTGTTTTTGAGGAAAAATTGCCTTGGTCCTTTAGGGGTTATAGTGCAATACTACAAACATGCATCCCAACGTCATGTGGACTTGGAAACGTACCGAGGGTGGGATTCTAGTCATGGGAACAATTGGATAGAAGAATCTGAATCTGAACCAATCTCGATATATACAGATTGCATTATAACATCTTGGAAGCCTAGGTTCCGTGGGAACACTAGCTCTTCCAGGCTCAAAATTCCGAAATCACAGGTAGAAATAATCAAGGCATCTTTAGCTGAATATTAGATTTCAACAGGTTTTGTGGTTTTTGATGACTGGAGTTATCCTACTCATTTGAAATAGGTGGGGGTGCATGTTCTTATTTGAACTTGTGTTGTTTCGGACTAAATATTGTACTAAGCATGTACTGAACATGGGGGTCTATCATGGAATTGTAGACTTTGAATGTTTGCGTAGCATATTTGTAGACAAAATAATATTAGAATTTGTAGTTTCATATAGTGATGTATTGTGTTGCTTCAATATCATTAAACGTTGCCGTTTGTTTGTTAAATTATTGATGGATAAATTGTGGTAAACATTGTGTGTTTGATTAATTGTGCATTTATTCTTGATGCATTGATACTTTCTATTAATATAAATAATTGAATGTATTTCTACAATATGTGCTAATTTTTTTGTGATTGGTATTTCAATGACCTTGTTGTTTGAAACATGTACCACCTCGTGAAATTGGTAATTTTTATTCCCCTTTAAATTGAGAAGACATGCATTTTGGGTGGCTTGTAAATGAGTGTATATGTCTTCTTTTAGTCCAATTTTGAGCCCTGCTAGGGATGCTCAAACTTATTGCCGCTTCAATTTTCGTGGAGTATTTTTATTCTTGCTATGATAATTTGTTTTGATGTATTAGTTGGCAATTTTAATCCAGCTTAAGTCTCAATTTAATAAATAGTCTCAAATTAATTAAACAAAAATTTGACTATACTTAGACACCATGATAAATTGAGACTATGAAATGTCTCATTTAATGAATATGGCATTTATTAGACATCTAGCCTCTTCTCTCAGATTCACAATAAAACTAAAATAAGTGCATGTGTGGCTCCAACAATTCTGAATTGTTTGAGCTGTAACCCCAACACGCCAAGTTCTCTCAACAATAACCACAACTTGGTACACATCAATTCCAAATTCTCTCTCTATCATGATACAATCTATTTGATGTTGTATCACTAACTTTCGGTAGTGGGCCTTAAAAGATGCAATGATGTCTGCATCCATAGTTGAAAGCGACTAGTGTTGTTCGGAGGCAAAAATATTAAGTGTGTCACCTTCAATTGTAAAGCCACATTTGGCAATTGATGACCAAAAAAATTATCAACAAGCAAGACTACTTTCTCTTTTTCTGCAATCACCATCTTCTTTTCAAAATCTAATATAAACAGCTCAAAAATCTCTTTTGTCATCTATACTTTCTTGTTAGCGGTCCACATAATGCCCAAATTCTCTGGGTACTTTCAATGTGCATAATTGTGAAAGCTTGTACTTTCAATGTGCCTAACTGTGAAAGCTCGAGGCTTTAGGTACTGATTTATAACCAAAATACGCAATTAAGCAATTATGCACTTGGCCAAGTGCACTACTCGGCACTCAAAAACGAGAAGATTTTGCCCCCAATTTTTTATTTTTTTTAAATGCTAAAATCTTACTAACTCTTTGGTATTAAATTTTTGTGTTTGTTGTGTTACATGTTGTGTTACATATTGCATTAAATATGTGTACGTACTTCAATAATATGCAAAATATATGATAACTATTGTTTTAAATTTATGTAGAATGTATGGTTATTAAATAGGTTTTTGTTTTTTTTGGAAACGGCATTGATCATGTACTTAAAATCTATACGTACATCTTGAAACATAAGACAGCATTAGTCATGTATCACTTCCAATATTTTAGTAATTCATTTGTTTTCGTACGTGTTTGTACTATCATATAATGAAATACCATACCTTGATGTGAGTGCAACAAACCATTTGTGAAACGAAGCATTATGTGTAAAGATATTAACTTCCAAGCCTTGAACATCACCAAGGCTAGTAGAAGCCGGTTGGAGGTGGTTGAGAAACCTTGAAGTTAAGCAAGATGGTGAAGGAATAGGACTTGGATGGGTGACCAAGGGAACTAGGTTGAAATTTCCTAGCTCTTCTCGGCTTCGCCTCGCGAAGCCCACGGGGAACTCGGGGAACTCGAGGAACTCGGGGAGCTTGTATAGCCTTTCGCCCACGAGCATTAATTTTATATTAAATTTTTTTATTAATTTATGCGGATATGTGCGTGCTGGGATGTGCGCGCGCACACCCTTGGTTGCTTTACGGCAGCGTTCAGTTGAAGCTTGAGTTGCAGCTCTCCTCTGCCACTCACACACTCTACCCGCGGCCGCTCCATCCCTCTCCACACAGCCCCTCCTCTCCACACAGTTCAGCCCCTCCCCGCAATCGCTCAAACCTTCTCCTCGCATTGACAACCTCACCGCCGCTCAAACCCTCTTCGACACCCTCTCCTGGCGTTGACAGCCTCTCCCCACCACCGCCGCTCAAACCCTTTCTCTACACCCTCTCCCCACGTTAACAGCCTCTACCCGCCACCGCTCAAACCCTCTCCTTGCCGCCGCTCAAATCCTCTCTCCTTGCAGCCGTTCAAACCCTCTCCCTACACCCTCTCCCCGTGTTGACAGCCTCTCCCCGCCGTCGCTCAAACCCTCTCTCCTTGCTGCCGCTCAAACCCTCTCCTAGCCGCCGCTCAAACCCTCTCCCAGCCGCCACTCAAACCCTCTCTCTTCGCTTACAGCCTCTCTCCTCCGCCGTTCATAGCCTCTACCCTTCGCCGCTACTCCAACCCTGCGGGAACCCTAATTCGCTATTGCTCACACCCCCTCCCTCACACTACCCTCTCACCTCCACACAGGTGTGCGCGCGCACATCCTACCTCGCGACCAGCCAACCTTGAAATCAAGGACTCGCTAAGAGAAGATCTGGCCGTCAATCTCCTGCACCTATTCTGAGCCGTTGATCTGGAGTCCTGAACTCGATGCCGTTGCCCCAAACCAGCGGAACCCTAAACCCGCGGCCATCCTCAACCTAACACCACCAAACCAAAACCCAGGGCCTCTTTCCTCTCCCGTACCCCTCCTCTCCTTTCGTACTCTCCTCCCGCTATACATTCAAGGAGTGGAATTTTAGTACTACTTTAAATATCATGTATTGTGTAGGCACACAATGTAAATAATAAATGCCATAAATTTTTACTATTGATTAATTACATCACCAAGTGCACGTATAAATGCCTTTATTTTTTTGTCTTCTTCTTATGTATCATGCCATGTGGAATTTCTTCATATCAATTGGCAATTTTGTTTGGATGATTGTATCTTTTGTACATTACAATTCTTATAAGCTATTCACAAAATTTTGTACAATGATATTAAATAGACATTTATCAAAATTCAACAACATTCCACTAAAAATTTGTTGAAAAAGCAATTTAACATCTTGTTAAATTAACATTTTTAATTGCACACAATATTGATCCAAGAACTCTAAATTTTTTTCAAAATTGACAAAAAAAATTCAAATGTGGGATTTTTTGAGCGCCATGGCCATCGTGGTTACTAAGTGCACTTTTAAATGGCCAAGTGCATAATTGCTTAATTGCGTGTTTCAATTGTAGAAGACAAATACTTCCATCACCATTTGTAGTCAATGCCACCAGAACACACTCTTTTTGATTCTTTTTTCCAGACACTTGTTTTGTAGCTATAATACGATTAGACTCCAATCTGTAGAATAGACCAGTTTCGTCCATATTAAAAACATCACTAATGTTGTATTGAAATACTATGGCTTTAATATTCTTCATTTGCTCAAAAACCCTTGCTAAACTATTCGCTGATGCATCCTCTTTGGAGCAAACATAACCCTTTATTTTAAATCTCTCCTTAAACTTCTCTACCCACCCGTTCAAAAAGTGAAGCTCCTTCTCACTTACATCTCTTGGTAACAATGTATATAACCTCTTTGCTGCAACTACCACAAGATCTTCCAATAAAGTGGCACCATTCTCCTGCATTCTAGTGAACCAACTGAAAGTCGTTTCCTCTACTTCTCGACATTGTGTCTTTCTCATACACTTGGAAGCACCCAAATCACCCACGCCAATGGCAGTAACCGATGCCTTCCATTTCAATAATCTACCAGTAGTCATCTAAGAAGCTGAAAGATTAAACTTAGCATTTGTCATCTCACACAATGCCTTCTTGGTAATCTTGTAGCCTGAAACTAATACCTTTTCATGATGAGAAATGAATTATTGTTGCTCTTGCAATGTGAATTCATAGCCCTTGCCCATGGCAATCCTTGACCCAGATCCAATAATTGAAATTGGTAAACTCATATTTTATCTTTTCTTACTTTACAACGTCAAAATTGCCTCATGGAAATATAGAAGAACAAAAAAGTTCTTCAATTTTAAAAATAAAAATAAAAATCACTCAAATAACCCCATGCCCTGTGTTTTAACTCCATGGGCCTCCTTTTCAACTCTCTTGCCTTTCCCTAGCTCTCTCCTCTCCCTCACTAACTTTGCCTCTCCCTCACTAACTCTGACACTCCGCCACTAATTCTAATTCTCCCTCTGTAACTCTGATTCTCCCTCACTAAATCTAACTCTCCCTCACTAAATCTAACTCTCCCTCACTAGCTCTAATTCTTTCTAACTGAATTTCACTAACTCCCACTCACTGACTCTGACTCGACTATGATCTTACTAACTCCCTCTCTCTCTCCCTGACTTGGACTCTTTGACTCCCTCTCTCTCTCTCCCTGACTTTGAGTAACTCTAGCTATCCTTAATGTCCCTAATTGTCCTTCACTCTCCTAGATTCTTAGACTGTCCCTCTCTCAACCCTCACTCTGTTTTGTCAGGTTTCCCGTTGTGTCTCCCAAATCCTCCATGTCCCCCTCTCAAACCCTCACTCTCTCTTCCAGATTCTCTTAGATTGTTCCCTCTATCAAACCCTCACTATCAAATCCCCTACTATCAAATCTCCTCTCTCCCCATTCCCTTCTCTCTCAAATTTCCCACTCTCTCCAACATTCCTCAATACAATATAATGTCCCAACTCCAAATAAAAACCATTTTTAATTTAAAAAAACAACCAGTTGAGTGTAAAAGATATGGTTTATTTAATGAAGAAGCATCAAAACTTTTGGCTCCAAAATACTACATATATAATGTTGCTTTTCCAACTATAACACTTGTAGAGGTGAAATCAATGAAGGAGGGAGTAGAGAATGTTATAACACTTAACATATGATACTTAGTACTGTTAATTTATTGGGAGCAACATTTTTCATAACATTTATCAAATTATAGCATATATCACGGTAACAATTAACCTCTAAAGTTGAGTGGCCTCAAAACAACCAAAAACCCTCAAAACTACCCTCTTTTGATGCAAGATGTAAATTTTCAATTTTTGACAATTTTTGAAGTATGTAACCATAAGATCTAGTACCTAACTTGTACATGTACATGCATACCGAATCTTAGATTCAAATTCCTCACCATTTGTGAGATCGTAATGTTCAAAGTTGGAAAAAAAGATTTTTTCCTTGTTGTAGAATGGAAAACTCATGTTTTGGGGGCCAAAAAAACCATTTTTGAAAGGAAATTTGACATGAGGCTCTTCAAATTCTTGTTCCTATGTGAGTAAGGAATATGTCCATATAATTTTTACCCTCATAGGACCTATAAAACCTAAAGAAATGCTTAATTTTTCACATGGAGGTATGCTGAAATACAAATACAAATGCCCATTTTCAACAATTAAAAAGGCATGTAGAAAATTATTGGATTGAAAATCCAAACGGTGAGATCATGCTTTACTACCTCTTTTACATGTACAAAAACAAAATTCGAAAAAAAAGTAAAATCTCAAGTTTTGGTGAATTTTTGAAATTACTGCGATCTAATTGATTTTGGGCAGATTTTGAGAATAAATGAGCATATACCGCAGTTTTGGGCAGATTTCAGCATGCCCTAACAGTGTTTTCAAACTTTGACCGTGAATATCTCCTAAAGTATGAGGAATTTTGAAGCATGAATGGTGTCATTGGAAAGGTATGGGAAAACTCTACAACCTGCAAAAAGTTGTAACTTCATAAGATCTAAATGTAGTAACTGAGAGCCTGACCAGAGTCAGATCGACCACAATCTGGTCGATTTCTGCTTTAGGGGTTGAAGAGGTCCCATTGTACTGTATAATAATTAATGAAGCACAGTTTTACTAGCCCAGAACTGGCATTGATCAAACTTCAAACTTCAAACTTCAAAGCATCCCCTAAAAATTATCTTATGTAAACAATGTTTTAGAACATATATTGTACAACCAAGCTCACCGGGACAAGGTAACGAATGATTGAATGCGTACAACGAACTGGGCCGTCAATTGTATCTTTTTATGTATTATTAGTATATTTATTATGTATCATTAGTATGTGTAGCAATTGTATTTTCTATTTTTAGTATTAAAGTAAAATTGTTAACATAAAAGTCTTAAAGAAAAAGTATTAAAGTAAAATTATTAAAAGTAAAAGTAAAATTTCAAAAAGTATAAATAAGCTTGACCGCATGCACAAAAACCAATCCTATTATATATATTCACAATTGGATTGTTGAGTCTTCTCCCAGTCTCAATACCTAACGTGAACCAATATTAAGTCACCTTCGTAAATGGCCACTCGATGGGTAAGAGACCGTAATCTATTATATAGAGGAGATATACAGGCAGATAGCTTTTGCAATGCTGGTTACGACGACTCGTACGATGTCAATTACAATGACTTATACGATGTTGGTTACGACAACATGTTTGACGCCAATTACAACGCCATGTACGATGTTGGTTACGACAACGAGTTCGACGCTGGTTACCATGCCATGTACGACGCCGCTTACGACAACGAGTTCGATGCTGGTTACCATGCCATGTACGACGCCGGTTCCAACGCCAATTCTGACACCGGTTACAATGTTGGTTACGACGACGTTTATAATGGCTTCGAGATTCACGACGTTATTTTCACAGAGTTGTCCATTTCAAGGGTAATATGGATTATATGTATCCGTGTTCCAAATAGGGATATATGTTTTCAATTGATATATGTATTCCATATACAACCAAATTCATGACAGATACAAGCCTCAAAGAAGAGGGTCAACAATAAATGCACCATCAACAACAATAGGAGTACAAAGTGTACTTGTACATCTGAATACATGTATACATGGAGTACATGTGAGTGCATGTATTTAGTTGTCTGAATACATGTCTTCGATATCCTTAGTCCATTTCATGGCATTAGCACATCGGAATTAACTGAGTTTTATAAGGGAATCAGGGATATTTTTTTTAGGGTATATTAACTGATATAATTCTTATATGATTTACTACTTGAATCCTTTTAAATCATATTATGCATCAATATAATATAAGAAATGAAAAACATCCTTAGAAATATTTTGGACCATACTCATTTTAGTAGAAAACTACACCTTATTACTTGCTTTAGACTCTAGAATAAATTAATGCCCATTACAGAATGTGCCATGGCAAGCCCACTTGTATGTTAATCCTTATTCAAATATTTTAACATTTAACTTTCTTAATTGAGTAATTAGGTTTAATCACTACCATCTAGTCAAAGTGTGTGCCATGTTGGATCAAAGAGACATTGAATGCTCTTAGGGCCGCTTCACACTATGCCCAAGTTGAGTGACCGTCTGTCAAAATGAGTGGCCAAACTATGGCGAGAGGCCAAACTTTTTTGCCAAAAAAATACATCAAATAATATAGATTGAAGGTTTGGCCGGTCGTGGTGTGAAGCCCCAAAGCTCAAGTCCAAAGTCCAAACCCCATATCATTATGCCAAAAAAAATGAGCCAATAAAAATCAACAAAACAAATTAGCCAAAAAATTTAGCCTCTTTCATCTAACGGTCCAAATCTTGTCAGATTTTGGTTATTTTATTAAAAATTTCGACAGACTCTTGATTGTAGTTTGGATCCGCTATAATGGGCAACCCAAGTTTTGCTCGAGAGGTCTTTGCTTTGGGGCCAAAATAGCCCAAAAGTGTTGCCATGGAGGACGACGGCCTTTGGAGTTTGGGCACAAGTGTGAAGGCCCAAAGTCCGGACTTTGGCCATTCTAGCAATCTCATTGGTGGAAATCGACGGCCACTCGACTTGGCCACCAAGTGTGAAGGGGCCCTTAAAGTTATTGTAGTCGAACATGCCATGATGTATTAGTATGTTACATCTTTCATGATTAAAAAAAACCTATAATCAACCCTTTCTTCTGAAGTTAGAAATCGGAAATTTGACTATCGGTACCCAAAAAATGAGAATATGCTTTAAAAATATATATTAAACATTTCAGAAGGAAATATATAAAAATGAGATACCGTTCCACTCCGATGTGAATTTAATTTACTAATTTGCACAATGGTCATGATCCTAGAATTAATGTTTAATGAAAAAGTCCTGATGTGGGCTTTTGCAAATCTCGGGCACGTTCCCATGGTTGCAATTTATATTTACGATTCTTGAAATTTTGTACAAAGATGCAACAAGGGGTTCATGGAAATCATTTTTATTCTCATCAAACCTTTAAAAAAAAGGTTAAGTTATCTAAAAGAAAAAATTGTTGAGTGCGGGCACGTTGGGCAACTTCAAATTTTTTTACTAGGATACTCTTTTATACGTGATATATTTAATACTAGCAAGTAAAAATTACTTTCTTTCATACTCTCAAAAAACAATTCTTGTCTTCAGTGAAAATTGACATTTTAACCCATTGAGTCAAATATTTACACACATTGTCACACATGCTTAGGCAAGGTACCAAAAAACTTCTTCTTTTTCACGTAAAACTTTGAGATCTTCATAATTTTTTACATTGTGTTTTTTCTAAAACCACATGGGGTATAAAAAAATTTATTGACCGTTTGGATTATCATTATAAAACATATAAAGTTCACAAAAAATCAAAAGTGAATTGGCAACTACTCCTTGCAAATTTTTTTTTGAATATGCTACACCTTTTCTTTACATCTAAAATTTAGTGTACAAGGTACTTATATCATGCTTGACATAATGGTAATAAACTTAGACCTTGTGTAGTGCAAACATTTGAAGTCAAAGACTTGTGATCCACTCAACGCAGGGAAGAGAATGAAGTCTCTTATCTACTTCATACACTATAATCTTTCAATCCGTGCGGTCAAAGTTTATGAAGTTTTGTGAGTAAATTATTTAATAAGTCTTAATTGAGATCCTACGGTTGAAACTAGAAATGAGAGTTTTTTGTTTATTTCCTTACTCATTGCACTATAATCAACAGTCTTAAAGTAATTGTCAAAGAAATTTAGGTGTCAAGCAAATATTTGCAAGAAAGTCAAATTTTCAAACTTTGAACTCCTAAAGGAGTAAATCTCAACTTCAGGCACAACTATTTTCACTTTGACTGCAATTACCTTTCAATTCATACTGTAAAAATTCACAATTTTTTTACCACATCATCTCATATAAGTTCAGAAGAATATCCTACGATTACATTCTCAAAAATTCATAAAGGCAGTTTTTAATCAATGCGTTGATCCTTTAGGGGATAATCTAGATTAATCCGGGATAATCTAGATTAATCCACAATAATCATGCTTAGCACAGAAACCCCACGATAAGCGACGGAACACCGACGACGATGACGACGATGACGACGACGACGACACCAACGACGGCGAGGACACTAACGACGTCACTAACGACGACGACGACACCGACGACGGCGAGGACACTAACGACGTCACTAACGACGATGAGGACACTAACGACGGCGAGGTCACTAACGACGACATTGACGACGGCGACGACGACACTGATGACGCGCGTGAATGCTTGGCCACTCGAACTCATCACGAGCAACCTCGCATTTGATTACGGAATCAATTGAAGCGATCGATCCACAGGCGGAGTTTGGCGCCGGTTTGCAGCCACTGCGGCTTGGGCGTCGGCTCCAAATGCGCGGCTAGTCGCCATGACGCGAACCGGGGTCTATGTCGACGACTACCTGGAATGTAAGTAAAACTTTCGCCCAATCCATGAATTGTCGTCTCCCAGCGTCCAAGCTCGCCGAGTTGCGAGTTGGGTTGGGGTTAATTTCGAGGGTTTCGCCTTGTAGTTCCCGCTTGGGTACTTTTAGGGTTTGGGGCTCTGACTAGGGTTTGGTGGCAGTTTGCAGCTCGCTTCCCTCGGAGCTTCAGAGGTTGCTGTCCACCATGCGGGAGCTCGATGACCGCTCTCAGAGTGCGTGCTTCTTATTGCTAGGGTTTCTGTTTTTTTGGTGTATTAGGGTTTAGGGTTATGTCTGTATGCTGGGGTTTGATGTTCTGTTGGAGCATGTGTAAGTTTTTTCCTTTTTGGCATTGATTAGGGAGAGCTTCAGTTTTGCATTTTCTGATCAGTTGGAGCATGTGTAGTAGTGTGCCTTTTAGGGAGTTTTGTGAGCTGGATTTTCTGATCAGCTGGAGCATGTGTAGTGTTTTCTTGCATTGATTTGGGAGTTGTTTGTGAGCTTACAAGGTGGGATGCAGACATGATGGTGCAGACGAGGGAGCAAGTGAGGGCGTGTTTAGTGAAGAAGAGGGACGGGACTGATGTGGATTCCTCTTTAGACATGCAAAGGCAGCAGATTGAAGCGAATCAAACGAACACATTGAAGTTGTGCACGGAGAAGGTGCTTCTTGCGCAGCAGGCTTATGACTTGGTAAGTAAATTGTCCTTTTTTAGTTCAAGTGGCAGTTTCTTTCTTGGTTGCATATTCTTAGTTTTGTGCTCCTATTGAACATGGCAGATTGAGACTCACATGAAGCGTCTTGACGAGGACCTCAACAGCTTCGCAGAGGACTTGAAGCAAGGTAGTAACACTTCAAGCGCGGTAGTATAATAGGAAGTGTTTTTGTGTGACAGCAGATATAGTAGCCAACAACTTACCTGCTGTGTATCTAAGTTATTTCATGTAATGTTTTGAAAGTCAGACCAGAGAGTCCAGGACATTGCTTACAAATCTGGTGTTTATTTTATCATATCTTTGATGACCACAGAGGGAAAAGTGTTGAATGATGAGCCCTATGTGTCTCCTTTGACTCCCAAGGACGAGAAGAGAAAGCTTCAGTTTCTCACTCCCATTTCCAGTAAGCGCTTGGATACCAAATTGGATTCTAGGGACCGAGGCCTTGAAAGTGCGAGGGAGAGGGAGAGGGACAGGGATCGAGACCGCGATAGAGATAGTGAGTTGATGCCTCCTCCTGGCAGCCAAAAGAAGAAGAGCCTTCCTGCTCCAACCGACGTGGACCAGCCCATCGATCCTAACGAGCCTACCTACTGCATTTGTGGCCAGGTTTGTCTCTAAAACAATCACCAAAAATCCAATCATCTCATAACTATGGCTTCATTTTTTATCTTTGACAAGCTTCATGTGGACAATGATCTCATAACCTGTGTATGTTTGTTCCATGACATCCTTGAAGTGTTGAAAGGTGCAGCTTGTATGTTTGTTCTATGACATCCTTGAAGTGTTGAAAGGTGCAGCTTGTTTGTTTGTTGTATGACATCCTTGAAGGGGTTGAAAGGTGCAGCTTTTTCCTGATCCAGAAACATGACGTCTAATTGGAAGTTGTGTTGACATTATTACAGGTGTCATTTGGAGACATGATTGCCTGTGACAATGAGAAGGTAATTTACCATTCTGAAGTTTTTCTTTGTTAGTGGATATTTTTTTGGGTGTTTTTGTTCTTCTTGGGATGAGAACTGTTAATTTAGGAGTGATTTTGATGTGTGCAGTGCGAGGGAGGGGAATGGTTCCATTACCAATGTGTGGGGTTGAGCTCCGAGACGCGGTTCAAGGGCAAGTGGTATTGTCCGCACTGCAGAGCTTTGCAACGGAGGGGCATGTTGGATGTTCCTATTTAGTGTATTTTGGGGAAGCACATTGGGAATTAGTGTTTCTTGAGTTCCTGCAGGAATATATATCCACTTTGCTTGTGGATGTACAGTATGTAGCATGACTCTTGCCTTGGCGGCTGTTACTCCTTGCGCTGGATACTGTGTAGGGCCTTTGTAAATATTAGCCACTTCGGTTATCTGCCACACTTGGACGTGGGCACAAACAATTGAAATTGTTATTACTATACCATATAACCAAACACTAAAATCTTTCAATCCGTTCGGCTAAAGTTTATGAAATTTTGCGAGTATGTTACTTAATAAGTCTTAATTGGTATCCTACGGTCCAAACTAGAAATAGAAGTTTTTGTTTCCTCCGTTATTCATTGCACATGAATCCACCAGTTGTGAAGTGTTTTTGGTGTAAAACTGTCATGGTACCTTGAGCCTCATCTGAAGCGTTCGATGTTGATATCGCACCGAATCGCACCGAAGTGCGAACTTTTTTATTATTTTAACGAGTAACATACCGTTGAGATCGTGGGAACAATCAACAGAGACGATTCCAAATTGCCTTGGAATTCTAACCCGAATGTTATTAAACGCGAAACAACAATTGAACTTTGCCTTGTCGACGAATCTTCTTTTCCCAGAATACAACGACTGTAGTGACGGTTCAACATGGAAAATGTGAAACTATTATTTCTACCAACAAAAACGAATGACAGGCAACTTAGTCTAATATTATATGTTCGCTAAGTCAATGACGATTTTGAAAATACTTTCACCGTCCACGCGTGACATGTGCCGCAGTTGGACTCATCAATGAGAAAACTTCAGGAGGTTTTGAAGCCACAGGAGGTTTTGAAGCCGCAGAAATTCTATTTCGATCGAACGTGAAGGACGCTGACATGCCCTCTGACTTGGACAAAGCAGAAGTCCGACCGGGAGCTTGAAAACGTGCCCCGGTTTCCAGACGGCCGGGCTGTGAAGCTCATCAGCATGGAATTCCTGGCATCCAAGGCCAGCGCGCTCACTTAGGGGGGTTTCACACTAGGGGCCGAGTTTGAGGGGCCGAGCAAATCTAGCAATTTGATTGGCCTAGAGTTGAAAATCGGCCCGTGGGCCTTCACACTAGGGGCCAAGGGCCAAGGGCCGAAGGGCACCAAAACGCTTACATGGCAGCACTTTTTGAGAATTTTGGCGCCAATAACGTCAAAATACCTTAAACTAACACTTTAGTGATTCTGTGTTTCAAAAGTTGAGATTTAATTGCAAAAAAAATATGCTTGGGTAGAGAAATAAGGTTCTGATTTGTGAGAGAAAAAAAATTTGAAAACAACGTTGTAGATTGTGAGAAAAAAGAAAGAAAGTGGGTTTCCTCCAATCAACCCTAAAGCGACCAGGTTTAGTGACAAAACCAAACCTTAAAAGCACATTAAACCGTCACCTCTATCCCACCAAACCGCCAGCTCCATCCAGCTCCATCCTTGCATTCATTGGTGGGCTTGGAATAGACTTGGAATATTTCTGACAGAAATTATGACAAAAAAAGAGAGGAAGAAATCCGGTTTTGACGAGGTTTGCAGGGTCGCTTCAGGGTTGAGTGTCGGTTTAAGGTATTTTGACGTTAGTTCGGCCCCTTGAGGAGAGTTTGGGTCCAACAAGAATAGAAACCCAAACTCTTGCCGAGGGGCCGAACATTTTCTCATTAAAATAATTTTAATAATTTTTTACAACTCCAAAAATCGGCCCCTCGGCATTCATTGGTGGGCTTGGAATAGACTTGGAATATTTCTGACAGAAATTATGACAAAAAAAGAGAGGAAGAAATCCGGTTTTGAAGAGGTCTGCAGGGTCGCTTCAGGGTTGAGTGTCGGTTTAAGGTATTTTGACGTTAGTTCGGCCCCTTGAGGAGAGTTTGGGTCCAACAAGAATAGAAACCCAGACTCTTGCCGAGGGGCCGAACATTTTCTCATTAAAATAATTTTAATAATTTTTTACAACTCCAAAACTCGGCCCCTCGGCATAGTTTGGTCTTCAATGGAGTTCGGCCCTTGGGCTTAGTGTGAAACGCCCCTTATTCAACTCCTGCCCTAGCCACCAGGAGGACTAGTATATATGCAACTTGGTAGCCCGCATTAGTACTCATTAGATGCAACAGCTGCTGGCTCACCAACTTCTTCTCGAGATCCGCTCCTGCTGGTGCAACTTCAGTCTCCCAAGGTCAATTCAGCTCATCAGCTGGAATATCGAGCTTAGGACTGCTCATTTGACCTCTAGACTCTTGCACGTTGAATTCGTTTGTCTCTTTCGGAGCTCATCCAGCTCTTTACGGCAGTGACGTCTACTCGAGAAACCGATTTGATAATTTCGATTGCATTCCACTTGTCTGGTTGAGTTCTTGCGATCGATGTCTACTCATGTGTGAATTGGTGTTTCTGTCAACAGAGTCCGCCTTGAGCTACAGTGACGAGCTGAGGCGACCTTGTTCATGATTTGTACTCCAAGTTACAGAGGAAACTAGGGTGGTAGAGGTACCGACATGGGGAGCGCCGGAATGGCTTCGTGCATTACGCTGGTTCTGGCACTCATGGCCATGATGGTGTCGGTGACATACGCGACGCTGCCGATTCCGGCACCGGATCTGCCCAATCAGTGCAACAGCATCGAGCGCTGCTGCATGCCCAAGCCGTACAAGGGCAAGCCCATCTACCAATTCAAGCACCCGAAGTTCAAGGAGTTTTTGGTGCGGCGCCCGGCGCATCTGCTGAGCAACAAGGAGGTCACGAGGTTGGAGAAGGCGTACAAACTCATGCGCGCTCTCCCGGACTCCGACCCGCGCTCGCTGCTGAACCAGATGAAGCTGCACTGCCTGTACTGCGACAATGCGCTCTACTACCCGGAGCACCCGGACTACCCGCTTGAGGTACACCACTCGTGGCTCTTCCTGCCGTGGCACCGCATGTTCACGTACTGGCACGAGCGCATCCTGCGCGAGCTCCTGAAGGACAACACCTTCACGCTGCCGTTCTGGGCGTGGGACAACTCCATGGACGTGACGCCAGTGCCCAACGAGATGCCCGCGGCCTACGCGAGGAAGGGCTCTCCGCTATACGACGAAGCTCGCAACAACTGCTCGTTCCCGCCCTTCCTCATAGACCTCGACACCGCCGGCGGCGGCTGCACCCCCAAGACGCCCGAGTATATCCGCATCCAGAACGACCGCCTGATGTACACACAGCTGGTGGTCGGCGGCACCACGCCCTCTCTCTTCTACGGTCGGCCATACTTTTTCGGCGACTACGGAGGCCGCGGCTCGGGCACGTTCGAGGATCAGCCCCATGGTACCATCCACCCCTGGATCGGCAGGCAGGACGCCGCGGTACTGGGATCTCAGTACGTCGCCTACGACGATATGGGAAACTTCGGCCGTGCTGCGTTCGACCCCATCTTTTACCCCGTGCACACCAATGTCGATCGGTTGTGGTCCCTCTGGAAGCGTATCCCTGGCGGCAAGCGAGTGGATCCCACGCACCCCGCCTTCCTCAACACGGCGTTCACCTTCTACGACGAGAAGGCCAATCTTGTCAAGATGAACGTGTCCCAGGTCCTGGACAGCAATCTCCTCGGGTACGTTCACAACCATTTGTCTTGTAGTTGGATATGTATGACGAAGTCTGGAGTGTTCTTAAGTAAAGGAGCTCATATAACCAACATAATCTTGTAGAATTCGCTCGTGTTTGATAGAGCTCTGTGTTTTGATGGAACTAGATCTGAGTACCGGACTGTTCGGTGTGACAGGTACCGATTTGAAGATATGTCGACGCCGTGGATGACAAACGGAGTTCAAGCGGGTCGCGAGAACACGATTCCCCTCTGCAACCCGCTCTCGAAGAGGAGAATCGAGGCGCTGATTAGAAGTTCCCCGCGGCACAAAGCCTCCAACGTGCTCCTCGACAATGCTATCACATTCAAGTTGGACCGCCCGAAGAAGAAGATCAAGGGCGCCACGGAAGTGGTCGAAATCTCCGGCATCCATGTCCCGAACATCACCATACAGGCGCACTGGAAGGTGTTCCTCTTCTTCCCGAACGTCACTTTCAGCACGGGCGCGGATTGCCCGGAGTTCGGTGGCACGTACAACCACATCCCGCACATAGGCCAGGCTACGGTGAACCCGAAGAAGGTCTGGCGCTTTGGCCTTGGCCCCAAGCTCCTGCAGATAGGCAAGGACTACGTCAAGCAGGTGGTCGTCACAGTCGTGCAGAGCGGCTTCCCTTTGCAGGCGCTTACCTTCGATGACGTCAAGATCATCTACGACAGGAGCCCGGAGGTCGCAATATAGAAGAGTACGCAACTCACATCTTAACTCGAGGACGTTGATATTCATTCATTGGATCTTCAACCTTCTCACAACCGAGAAACAGTCTAGGAAGTTTGTAGGTTGTAGCTGCAGCCGCTTAGTGTTGGGACTGTTCGCATAGAACTGGGCGACTCGGATCATGCCAAGCCCTCAAATCCGGTCCCCATCATAGTTGTCGAGTTTTTGATTTGATTGACAACTAGTGATACATTTGTAGAGTAACTGGATGTGCACCGCACGGCACACAAAACGGTCCTCGATTTGTCCAGTTTCAACGCGCCATGAGGAATTAGGTTGTGAAATGTGAAGTTCAGATTTGGCGCACACATTATATGAACACTCTGCAAAAATCAGATTTTATTTTGGAATTATTGAGCTCCTAGAAAAGTTAGGAATATAACACAAAATACATCAAATATAATGAATATCCATGCCACATACGATGTTGCATTTCATACACATGCAAAATGATTTTGGTCTTCAATTGTGATTGAAATTTTTCTTTTAGAGATTCTACATTGTTTTGTGATTGATGATCTCTCTTGATGCATACAAAGCTTTTGTTATTAATTCGTATAAGTTTAGAACATTTTTGTACACATTCAAGCAGACAAAAGTTAAAAAAACATCGATAATCATGTATAAAGCATATCTTCCCATATGATATTTCAATGTGAAGCTATTGACCTAGTGCACATGTGAACCTCTTTTATTCAAAGTACATTAATTCTTGCAAGTATCTATTGATGGAGAATGTAGTATGCCCTCCAAAGTCCACAATTTTCATTACCAATATACGGCATCTTTGAATACTATATTTTATTCCATCAACAGTTGTATGTTGTGCAAATTGTCCCCAAAGTTAAGGTCGTGGCTTGAGTTCAATTTTGCAAGGTTGGAAATTAAAATTAGGCATTCTATTTCCATCAAAGATAGTCCGAAGAAACAAATCAGCACATATCTTGGTTTTGAAGAAACACAACCGGGCCACTAAAGGGTTACTACTAGACTAGAATTGGTAATCTACACTTCAAAAGTTTCTATCTAATGTAACACTTCATCTATCTTCTTGAACTACCATTACAAAGACTTTCTTGCCCAATTCGCATATTGACCCTTAAACGTCATAAGGTGCTAGTGGTAGCAACAAGATTTTACACGTATGGTATTGTATTTGAATATGATAAGGTTCACATATTGAAGTGATCTCCAAATGAATCATGTTGGTTGAAGAATCATCAATTAAAAGGTGTACGTCTTGCTAAACTTTGACGCATTTATTCGTATTCTATGGGATAAAAGACGTCCATGTATATATGGTTCATGATTGATATTTTAGTGTTAAGACAAATAACATATCTAATTATGTATATCTAATATCAAAATCACGTAGATTTCACCCTTTGTCATCTCAATATTGACCTCTAACCAAAGAATTTTCCCAATCATGTATATCTGAGGTCTTAAAATCCATGGCAATTTATAGTTTCCAATTCTCGAATGATATCCACAACATACACATGTGATATTGATGTAACACCTAGGTGACATTGGAATAACTCGGCTACTATTGACATGTCCATCACTACTTATTTAAAGCAAGGACAAGCATCTTATGACCGTGCGGTGGTGCCACCTCATATTGGATAAGCGACAAGATGAGTGGAGGGGCGAGCTCAGGCTACAGAGCGAAGATCGAGAAGAGAACTCTAGAAAGGCATGTTGGGCACGAGAATGCGGACACATAATGGTTGTAAGGTCCCGTGACCGTCTTGCTTCCATCGCAGCGCAATTGCGCGCCATGCTTCCAACCAAGCGTCAATGGTTGGACCTCCACCTCGACTTTCGGTTCTCTCAACAACTCCTCCCAAGCTCGATGGATCAGCGAAAGCCATCTTCTTGCACTCCCTACACTACAAGCTGGGCAAATGCCCCTAAATTGCAAACCTTCAATCACCATACTCACAACCTTATTAACCTATACACGTAGTCATGAGAATCAACCCCAAAAGTTAACACTTAAACCTCCTCCAAACCCTAGACTCACCTCACTTCACGAGCCCTAAAATCTCATATTCCCCGTTGCAATTTGCAACCAACCTCACAACCCTAATCCATCATCACAAACCTCCATCACACTCTCACTAGAATATTTTTATCATTAACTTTTCATTTGCTTTAACCATTAGATGTTAGTTGAAAATTGTAAATACATGCATGTCATTAAAGTTTAGCAGGACTTACACCTTTGGATTGAAGATTCTTCAACTAACATCTTTCATTTGGAGGTCAATTCAATCAATCTTATCAATCTTATAAACCTTATCATATTTAAATACGACACTGTAACTAGATATGTTCAACACTATTATTATATATACAATATTGTGATATGTAGAATATTGTGTTATAACAATATTGTGGCACCTTTAGACATTAAAGGGTTAATTATGGCCTTTCATTGATAAAAACGGATTTTTATTCTTTGGAGATATGACGTTCTTAGGGCCCGTTCACATAAACCCCTTAAGGACCAAGGCATTTGAGAAGATTCTCTACTCCATCAATTAAAAATCACTAAGATGAATGTCTTGAGAATGTAACTAGAGGATCTTCTTCTAAACTTACAGATGGGAGTTAACTAGGATATACTCTCAAAGAGGATGGGGTTTAACGGGCAAGGACTTTACTTTTACTTTTATAATTTTAGTTAGTTTACCTAAACTTACAGTACTAGCTGGGGACAACGAGTTAGTACAGAAGATGTCAATCAAAGAATCTTTGAAAGATGTTGGTTGAAGAATCTTCAATCCAAAGGTGTATATGTTGCTAAACTTTTATACATATTTTGTTAATTAAGGGTAAAACATGTGACTATATATTAAATTGTCCGTTGATCCCTCACATACCTTTAACCTACCACGCAAACCTAGATAACAAGGACTGCACTTGCCCCTCAAGGGACAACACCCCAATATACCAATCCACTACATATAATAAAAGAAGAGGGGCCAATACCCGATTGGTACCCAAGCAATTCATTGCACCACATGGCAATACCCGCCCTACCCCGATACTAGCCTTCCTTGACATGTGGCAACAGCTAGGTAAAGAAGAAGGGACATACATGGGTATGGAATCCAAGCATGTCTAGGTGATACCCATCATAAGAAGCCGCAACATGTGAAAATTACTTTTATTTCTTTTACTTTTACTTGTAAAGTTTCAGTTAACTTCCCTAAACTTACAGTACCCGTTGGGAACAATGGGTTGGTATACTAGTCTCTAAGAAAACAACGTCGTAATCCTGTGAAGAATGCATCACTCCAATCTCGTAGGATGGCAGCCTTCAGGTTCTAGTTCTCGGATGATATCCAGGACTTACACAGGTGGTACTGACGTAATACCCCGGTAACATTGGTATATACCCGGTTAAGTAGAAGAAAACAACGTCGTAATCCTGCGAACGATGCGTCAACTCCCGATGGACATGAACACTGATCTCTTTCACTGCACACTCTCGTAGTACGAATCAGTAACTCTGTGTGGTGGACGTGGAGTCGGGGAAGCGCAGCAGCCCGCTCGACGTCAAGATGGGAGTGTCACTGCCCTGGCTGTCTAGGCTGAGATTGTCCCTGGGCGTCCCCGGCTCCGGGTTGCGGATCTGCAGCAGCATCTGGAGGACCTCCGTGCTGCGGGGCCGCTGCTGCGGCTCCTGGTTGGTGCAGAACACGGCCACCTTCATGGCGAGCAGAATCTCCGCCTCGTACCCCGAGCCCTGGAGCGCCGGGTCGATGGCGTCCACGGCGTTGGACGATTGCAGGCACTTGTGCAGCCACTGCCCGATGCTGCCGCCGTTCTCCACCACGAACTGGTCCGTCGGGCTGCGCGAGGTCAGCAGCTGCGCGATCACCACGCCGAAGCTGAACACGTCGCTCTTCTGCGAGTACCTGTGCGCGGACGAGCAACAAATTCACGATCAGAACGACATGATCCTTTCCGCTTCTCAATAGAGACGGGTTTTTGAACCGGAGCAATTTTTTGAGTATGTGCTTCACTGACCTCATGGTTTGGTGATACTCCGGGGCGATGAAGCCGATGGTTCCCGCAAGGATATCAGTGGTAGCGTGCGTGGCCTTCAACGGAACGATGGCGGCGAGGCCGAAGTCGCCGAGCTTGGCTTCCAAACCCTCATCCAGGAGTATATTTGCAGGTTTGATGTCGCGGTGCACAATGGAGCTTCCGAGCGACTCGCTGTGCAGATATGCGAGCCCCTGCGCGACGCCGCACAGGATGCGATGGCGCTCGGGCCAGGAGAGCGACAGCGTGCCGAGCGCCATGCGGTGCAGCGCGTCCTGCAAGCTGCCGCCGGGGACGAACTCGTAGATGAGCAGGTGCGAGTCGGCCTTGAAGATGTACGCCAGCAGCTGCACGAGGTTGCGATGGCGGATGAACCCGAGGGTTTCGAGCTCCGCGCGGATCTGCTTGGAGTCGTAGCTGATGGTGAGTTCGTCCTCGGAGGTTACGTTGCGGACGGTCTTGATCGCCACCACGAGGTCGTCCTGGAGTGGGACCTCGTACACCTTGCCGTTGCCGCCCTCGCCGAGCAGGTTGTAGCCCGCGAGCGCGTCGTCTTTGTCGAGAAACGCGAGCATGCCCATGGTTATCTTCTTGTTGAAGATGATCGGCTTCCTCAGATCCTCCTGCGAAGAGTAGCACGTCAGAACCGCGCGAGCCAGGAGCGCCAGGAGCATCGCCGCCGCGGCGCCCGTCACCAATCCTACCGCGATCCCCAGCCCCCAGCGCGCCGCCTTGCTGCGCTTCCTTTTCGTCGTCGTGAGCAGCGATCTTCGCTTGGCGGAAACCATTATCCTCTCTGCTACTTCATCTTTCCCCTTGCACGCTTGCAGAGGCGAGCCGCAGAGCCCGTGGTTTCCTGCAAACAACGACCTCCGGCGCATCCATCTCCCACCCGGAGGTATCCTCCCCGAGAGCGCGTTCCGGCGCACGTCGAGCACCGTGAGGCTTCTACACCTCGCGAGCGATGGCGGAATCTCTCCCTCCAGTAAATTATCTCCAACGTTCAGCACCCTAAGCCTCCCACACCTCGCGAGCGTTTCCGGAATCTCGAAACTCAGCAAATTCCCCTCGAGCCGCAGCACCTCGAGGTTGCTTAACCCCCCGTACTCTCCCGGGATGCCGTTCGTCAAGTAGTTCCCTCCGAGACGAATCTCAACAAGCTCACCGCAGAGCGCGAGCTCCCGCGGCAAGCCGCCTGTGAGGCGGTTGCGCGACAAGTCAAGCACCTTCAGCGCGGAGAGCTCCCCGAGCTCGCCAGATATCTCCCCCCGGAGCGCGACATCCCTGAGCTCCAAGCGTACCACGCGCGGCGCTTCGTCCTCCTCGCACGAGACTCCTCGCCATGAGCACGGACTCGAGCTCCTCCTCCAGCTCTCGAGCGCCCCCTCCGGATCCTGCAACGCATCCTTGAACGCCAGCAACGCGTCCGCATCCGTCTCCAAGGTGGCACCGTCCGCAACACAACCAAAGAACAGTATCACCAGCACAACCACAACCCTCTCCGCCATCGCCATAGCCCCAGGTCAGAAGAACTCCTCACTCTTCAGTCTTGTTACATCAACTCCACTTGCAAAGACAGAGTCGTCATGGTGTTCTACATACTAAGTTAGCCTGTTTGATCCCCTGCATGTTTTACAAGGTCATAGCTCCGCCTTGCCTGCTACTGTATGATAAGAATATGTTATTGAGTTATTCCTTCTTACTGTATAATAACATTATCATGTGCATTGAGTTTCTGGCAGGTACTTTACCATTCCAATTTGCTCTCCCACTGCAGGTACATCTTGCTGACTAACGTGACAGGGCCGTAATATTCAAAGGGTTTTCAGAAGAGTTTTACACGTTTGAAAGGCTGTGGTGTCTTGTTGTGAATGGAGTGGTTAGGACTTCTGTCACTGCAGTCAACACCCGTGTTGCAACTTGTGTAGACTGCTTGACAATGGGGGCAATGGGCTGAAGCTTCAGAGTGTGTGACAATGAGGACAATTGGTGGAGGGATGTGGATGAGAATCATCCGATTGGTGGATGGATGTGGATGTAAATCATCCATTTGGTGGAGGGGTGGCAGTCTGCTGGATTTTACCGACAGTGATGAGTTCATAGCCCACTTGGGTGCAGTGGATGTTCTTTGTGGGGTTGCTGGTTCTGGAGGCTCTGTGTCCCTCTCCTTGGAGGAGTTGCGGCTTGAAAAGAGGTGAGCCTCTGTGTCCCTCTCCTTGGAGGAGTTGCGGCTTGAATAGAGGTGAATCTTCCACTTGAATGTTGTGTGGTGTGGGAGTTGGAGGTGCAATCAGCTCCCTTGACAGCAATCCCATTTGTCTTACCATAATCTACCAAGTTCATCCCAAGTATTTACCACAAGAATAGAGAGCTCTCTTTACAACAAGTGGTCAACTCGCAATGTTAGGGACATAGTTTCTAGAACCTTTCACTTTACTTTTACTTTTGGCTAGAGTTTCTTTTACTGTACTTTTAGCGACAAAAAATATGAAAAATAATAAAAGACAATAATCCAATATAAGAAGACACACGGTATAGCACCTGTTGCCATAGCCATCACCACCACACAACACCGCAAAGATGTCGTTCAAGCCGTGCACCGTGTGTAGGAAGAAATCTCAAGTGTCTTACCATAACTTTTTATTTTGAAAAAAATTAAAATTAAAATTAAAATTAAAAAATTAAAAAATTAAAAATATGAAGAAGTAAAAATACTCCCTCCTTTTGGATATGCACACAGTAAAAGGGATTTGGTCAAATAAAGTAAATAAAACTCTTTTTTCCAATAGTCAAAATAGGAAGAGGAATTAGAAGTTGCATACATACACTGACTCAAAATATTGAGTCAATGTTTCACTTTGTCAACTTTAGAGAGCAACATCTGGCATTCTAGAAGTTGTCTAATTTTAAAAACTGTGATAGTTTGAAGATGTTTTTATGTAGATTCATGCCACATAATCCTAATTTCATTACAGATGGTTGAATTTGAGAGAGAGATTAGGAAGAGAGGCGGCCTTTATAGACTCAGTTTTTTGAGCACTTTTGAAGCAACTTGTGATGAGTGAAACTTTGCCAATTTTGATCAGTTTTGAGTGAATTTTTTTGTAGTTGGTGTTCATCTGAGGGCGTAGAAGGTTTCTAGTGTGTCTACAGAAGTTGTGAGGCACAATGAGGTCCATTTCAAACGAAAAAGAGTTGAATGTAGTTGCGCTTTTGCAGAAGAATTTCAGCACTAGGAAAGTAGCACAAGCGCTGGAATTGTCGCAGTCTACGGTGAATAGAATTAGAAAGAAATGCTTTGAGAACATTGACATGTCAATAGGAGGGCGTCCAAAGGCTTTAGAGAGTTATGAGAAGAGATTTGTTGTACGCTCAACGACTGTAGGTAGGTTGGATAATGCAGTTCAAGCAACGAGAGCAGTCAAAACTGAGATGGGAGTAGATGTTTGTGTTGAAACAGTGATAAATGCTTTGAGAGACGCAAGTTTAGGGGCAATATAGAAGGTTTCCAAGCCAGCTTTTTCTACCAAGAATGTGAAAGATAGACTAGCTTTTGCTAAAATACACAAGTATTGGACAGCTAATAATTGGGAGAGGGTCGTTTGTAGTGATGAGACAAGAGTCAATCGTTTTAATTCCGATGGAAAGACTTGGTGTTGGATTTGTGATAAAAGAACCTTCCAAGTCATGCTATTAGACAAATTGTGAAACATGGAGGAGGTTTAGTCATGTTTTGGAGTTGTTTAACTTCAAGAGGAGTTGGTAATGTGCACAAGATAGATGGAAGGATGAATGCTACAAATTATCTTGAGCTGTTACAAGAGGAATTATACACTATAAACACGCAATTAAGCAATTATGCACTTAGCCAAGTGCACTGGTTGCTGGTAGAAAGCCGCAAGTTATTTGCTCGTAACTTTTTTTTAAATCAAAATTTGGCAAAAGTTTAGTATGATTTTTGTCAAATTTTTTTGGTGTTTGTTGTGTCATACCTTGGCATCTTCATGTTCATATCAGTAATATATTTTTTACATTTGCTACCTTTTTTTAGAAAATATATGATTTCTAATCTAGTTTACAAATCCTGCTACAAAATTATAATCATGTGCCCAAAGAGATTATAAATTTGTTATGAGTTATTATAGGATTTTAGAGTAGTGCGCTACAAATACAATGTGTAAGAGATACAAAAATATATATGCAATTTCTTAAGACAGTGTAAAGTACCTCACTGTATTTTATAATGCAAAAACATACATAATCAAGCAATTCCAGACTATTGCCGAGGAACTTTAAAATCAAACATATCATATGGACCACCCAATATATAAATATATACCACCCACCGAACGATAGACACATCTCAAACTACATTATACTAACGTACTTGTCACCTAAACTACGTGCATGCTCTACTATAGTATATAGCTCCAGGGCTCAGAGTTCATTTTCTGGCGGAACGACTCCCTTCACGTGTCCAATGGCGCTACCTACCATAGCGGACAGTTCATGATCCTGCACTGGACGATCTCCCACACCTTCGATGCCAATAGACGCACACTCAATATATCGGTAATTGCCAAGAACACCCTCCCGCGTATGCCTCACCCTATCATCATTGTAGAAAAAACCATCCTCTGGATTGAAGGACATCTCTCGTTCTAACGAGAAGGCACCCTGAAATGCAATGATGTCCTCGGATACGCTAGATCTTGGAACGGAAGGCAAACCTGGTCCGGTATCACTCTGAGTACCTCCGAACGTCTCTTGTGTCTCCGATATAGGCTCTGATTAAGAAGGCATCGAAGGCTATGGAATCCTCCTCTGCATCGAAAAAAATTCCAATGAATCCAATTCTTCTTCCTCCATCTTTAGCCTAGGACCATCAAATGTATGCCCCCCTCCTGCCCCTGCCGCCAAACCAACATCCACTACACCGGTATCTTGCATCCTCTCTGTAGCTGTTGCAGACGTCATCCCTGAAGTATCTCCTACCACCTGCTGCGTTGATGGAATTCTCTCTCTTGGAGGACACTGGTTCACTCCATCTTCATCGGCGTCTGAACCACTACGAGATGAGAAATCTTCAGTGGTACCTGAACGTGGCAATCTCTCATGTAAACCACCTCCATCCCCATTATCGTCTTCATTCCTCACTCCACCAACCGCCTCTTTGGTCTCAGGTACGATGTTGCAACCAGTACTTGTTCCACCAGTCCTGACCAAGAGTTGTCCTTGGAAATTGTTGGACAACTCATTGTACAGAAATGAAACTCTCTCTCTACAATCGTCAATGATGAAAACCTCAGATCCCTGGAAATCTCCTTCAAGGGTCGTGGGAATGGCCTTAGATATGTTACACGCCACTAAACCTCAACCACGGGGCAAGTATGAGCCCACTAGTCTTGCCAGCTCTGATGGAGATCTCTCAAGTGAATCAACTTCAGAGGGTTGGCGTGCCTCACTCCAGTGATCTAAGAAAACAAGAGGAAGTGGAACGTCTCCAGAAACATAGTTCGGGCCAGGAGATGTATCCACAGGGTGCTGCATACAAATCACAACATCGCCAATCGGTTGTACTACTTGCTGCAGACGTCCATTCTCTGTTAAACCGAGAGCACAGGGATTAACCGAGTTTGGATCAAATGCCCAACATCCACGTCGCATAGTACATCCCTCTGGAAGCTTCACCTTCGTGAAAAAGTCTTCGTTGGCATACACGGCCGCTGGTAACAAGAAGATGACGTTCCATCGTTCAATATTTGCCATCCATAATGTCAGCTGTGCAAAAGCTGCGGATAACTGGGCGTCTCCCCAATGACCATCTCCATGCTTCCCACCGCCACGTCGACAATCAATCACCCACAAACATGGTTTCCCCAACACTATGTAGTCGGTGCAGAATAACCCTCTTCTACACCGAATCGGAAGAAGATTCTCTGTGTCGCTCTGGCCTAGCCTCTTGACTTCCATCTGCCATTTTCAATTAGTAGTAGCCTGTCTCCCCACATCCACGGACAGTCCAATGTATCCACGTCCCCCTGCTGCAATGTCACCATAATGAAACCTGATGGAAGGAGGGATGAGGTGGCCTATGTCTTCCAGCTTAGACACCTTCCCCCGCACAGTAGCAGTCCAAGCTTTTTTCGTAGTAGCATTCAAAAGCTTTCCAAAGGTATCAAGTTGTGCGTTACTCCTCGGAAAATACTTCCCTACATGGATACGAAAGAACTCCTCTATGGAATCAGGTGTACTTTCCTTGTTCTGCACCATCAACTAGCGGATGGAATTGATCACAGCTTCTCGTCTCTGATATCAATCACAAACACCGGCAATCGTACGAGGATGTAGATTTTTGTCTTTTACACCGTCGAAGTAGTATGCTTGACGAGGTCTTACTCCATCCTCCGTCACCGGCTTCGCTGCAGCAGACTTTGCCAATCGAAGATAATATGGAATCGGAACCCTACCCAACGGCCTCAATCAATTCTGGGTCATCTCCTTTCTTGTTGGTCGTACGTCCACATTTGGATCCAGCTCTTTCTTCCTCGCCATGTCCTTCCACTTGTCATCTTCCTCCTTGCTGTACACCGTCTTCGTAGTCCTTACATACTTCAATGATAGCTTCAAAGCAGTCATTGCTCGGATTCCATGCATGATTGGTCAGATCCTCCATGTTTTTGGCCAACCTCTTCACCGTGACAACTCCATCCCCCTTGGACAACTTATGCACTGCACTAGCCGCACTCACTAAAGCAACAGCCCTGCGTGCATCGTCCGCACGTAGTGTGCTGTCAGGCCTCCTGTATAAATCCCAAATCTGACGAAGCTTCCTCAAATCCTCCTCCATGGTAGAATACGATTGTCTCTGGAACTCCGCCATGTTGATCCGCGCATACTTCTCAATGTAGAAGCGACGATCATTATACATCACAAAAGACGCCTCCCACCGCTCGAACGTGTCCAGGTACTCATTTAAAGGCATAATACAATCTCTCCACTGCTGCTGTGCAAACTTACAAGCTGATACTATGTGTTGCCCATCCACCGATTCACAAATGATATGATCTACAAGCCAAGAATACTGGGGTCCCATAGCACCCTGTACAGAAGCACTCTCGTGTGCAATGAACATGCGCTCAAACTCTCGTGCGGTTCCTACCAACGGAAATGGCAGCTCCTCCTTCTCAACGACACTATCATCGATGGTAGTATGGACGATGTATCTGATCGGTCGAAGTACCAATCTACTCACCGGAGTCGCGGATTCTGGGTCTCTCAAGCGATTAAATACTTCTCTGACCCTCTTCTGTGATAAAACTCGGTGGTTCGTTTTCGGGTTCTCCACAGAGACAATGCGGTCTATGTGTGCCTTAAACACAAAATTCCCCCACATTGATCTTTTTGCAATCTCCTCCGTTGTAGGCACTGGTACTTTTAAATACATTGAAGTTGGAACATTCTGTGGTATCTCCGCATTGTCTTCAAAATCCTCTGATATATTGTCTGGAACGTTGTGAAAATCTTCTTCCTCCTGCGCCATGGCTGACAAATCAGCTAAATCTCCCGGTGTAGATGTAGGGGCCCTATGATGACCATCAGACGTCCTGAGCCCCAACCTAGGAACCCTGCCACCCGATTTTGCACTTCTCCTATTCAACCTCCTCTTGCTTGGATCCAAACTTGATGGGCCTTCCCTTGAACCAGAAGCTACATCACTCTCAACACGCCGTGGCCTCTTCGTGGGACGTCTACTCGTTAATGGAGGATTCGGTAATGTCTGTAGCTCAGAAGTTGTGGTGGGATGTTGGCCTCCACTTCCCCTCCTCCCCTCCAGTGGTTGTCAATCCAGTTGCAACGGCTCAGCAAGAATTCGATAAACTTCTGTTTCTTCTGGTTCCGTTGGTGGGGCTTGAGTTGTCGCACGTGATGGGTCTCTCTCCCGAAATGCCTCATATCTAATGTGTTCCTCCATAATCCTCTTAGACTTCAGCACCATCTCCGGAGATAACGCTAAACAAGCTAAGACGTACCACAAGAGAGATGTTCAACCAAAACGTCTGCAATGATTTGAGGAATTTCACTTGACCTAGATTTTGAAGAAGATTCAAAGGGACAGATGCAAGAAGCAACTTCTTCAAAAGAGAAGTCTTTACCTCCGATTGACCAGGACCTACTGCGCAAGTAACATATACCATATCATCACGTCGAAGAGTGATTGCCTGAATTTTGCCAAAACTCTTCCCCAATGCCAATGTACGCTTCCCCAACTCAAAGGGATAATCCGTCACCCACAAGAAGGCGTTCGACTCATCCACTTCCGCGATCCACCAACCGTGGCTCTCCCAAATTCTGTCAATATTTGGTGGTGCCATAACGCAACACTCAAAAAACTTGTATATCATTACAAACCCATAGTCACTATTAGTATGGAATAAGAATTTTTGAACCTCCACTCATTGCACAACTTTTTTGAACATGCTACACCCCTTGTCTACCTCTAAAAACTTTTGCAATACAAAAGATCTAAATCCAATACCATCGTGTTAAGCATGTTGTTAGTTCTTTGGTGAAATAGCATATTAATCCAAGTCAATTATTTTCACACATTGTCACACATTTTCGGGGAGAGTACCAGAAAACTTCTACCTTTCCACATAAAACTTTGAGAACTTCGTATGATTCACTTTTGATTTTGCCTACAGCATTATGCGATGTAAACTTCTTATTAACCGTTTGGATTCTCACTTAAAACAATATCGAGTTCACAAAAAAACATAACGTGAATTGAGAATTTTTGAACCTCCACTCATTGGACATTTTTAAAAAATATGCTACACCCCTTGTCTACCTCTCAAAAAATTTGCACTATAGAAGAGCTAAATCCAATACCATTGTGTTAAGCATGTTGTTAGTTCTTTGGTGAAATAGCATATTAATCCCACTCAATTATTTTCACATTTTGTCACATATTTTCGGTCAAGGTACCAAAAAAACTTCTACCTTTCCACATAAATCTTTGATCTTCGTATGATTCACTTTTGATTTTTCCTATGGCATTATGTGATGTAAACCTTCTTATAGAACATTTGGATTCTCATTTGAAACAATATCGAGTTCACAAAAAAATATAACGTGAATTGAGAATTATTGAACCTCCACTCATTGCACAATTTTTTTGAATATGCTACACTCTTTGTCTACCTCTAAAAAAATTTGCAGTACAGAAGATCTAAATCCAATACCATCGTGTTAAGCATGTTGTTAGTTCTTTGGTGAAATAGCACGCCAATCCAAATCCATTATTTTCACACATTGTCACACATTTTCGGCCAACGTACCAAAAAAACCACTACCTTCCCACATAAAACTTTGAGATCTTTGTATGATTCACTTTTTATTTTTTCTACAGCATTATGTGATGTAAAACTTCTTATTGACCATTTGGATTCTCATTTAAAACAATATCGAGTTCCCCAAAAAATGTAACGTGAATTGAGAATTTTTGAACCTCCACTCATTGCACAATTTTTTTGAATATGCTACGCTCCTTGTCTACCTCTAAAAATTGTTATATAGCAAACTAACATCATGCTAAACATTATGGTAATTAATTGAGACCCTTTAAAATGCAAAAATTGGACACCAATTGAAGTCAAAGTCTGCTGATCCATAAAACGCAGGGATGAAAATGAGCCTTTTCTCAACTTCAAACATTATAATCTTTCAATCCGTGCGATCAAACTTTATGAAATTTTGTGAGTACATTACTTTATAAGCCTTTATTGAGATCCTACAGTTAAAACTACAAAAAAAACCTCATTCTTTCATGCAAGCTAATTGCACTAAAACAAGCATTTTTTACGAGTTTTGGTTGAGATATTCTTTACACCATTTATGGACTATGGTACTTTGGGTATCAATAGCGAGGGTATCACAACCAGGGTATGATTTCATGGATACCAACATCCGGTTATCAACATAGGTATTTGTTCAGGGTATCAATTAGGGTTTGAAAATTAGGGTTTTGTTAAGGAGGTATCAACTACGGATATCAATCCTTGGGTAGTCCAAGGAGGGGTGTGTGCGCGCACACCCCTGCCATAGTTGTGAGGAGGCTGCCAGTGTGAGAGAGAGGATTTGGAGAAGGGTTTGGAGGCTTGTGGGTTCGTGAGAGAAAGGCTTGTGAGAAGAGAAGAGTTGTGAGGGAGAGGAATGAGGGGGAGGTGTGTGGAGAGAAGAGGTGGGAGGGAGAGGAATGGAGGGGAGGTGTGAGGGAGAGGAATGGAGGGGAGTTGTGAGGGAGAGAAATTTGGTTG